>JAUBOD010000123.1:1089223-1142439 GCA_032353885.1 Nothura maculosa
CAAACTTATTCAGGGTGCACTCCGTGCCTTCGTACAGATCATTGATGAACAAATTAAACAGTACCGGGCCCAGCACTGACCCCTGGGGGGCACCACTGGCCACAGGCCTCCAATTGGACTAAGGCGCATTTATGACCACCCTCTGAGCTCTGACATCCAGCCAGACCTTGATCCATCGGACCATCTAATCCACTCTCCCGGAGCTTCCATATGAGGATAGTACGGGAGACGGTGTCGAAAGCCTTGCTGAAGTCAAGGTAAACAACATCCACGGCTCTCCCTTCATACAGCCAGCTAGTCATCTCATCACAGAAGGCTATGCGGTTCGTCAGACATGACTTCCCCTTGGTGAATCCATGTTGACTGCTCCTCAATACCTTCTTCTCCTTCATATGTCTGGAGATTCTCTCTAGGATGAGCTGCTCCATCACCTTTCCAGGGATGGAGGTGAGGCTGACTAGCCTGTAATTGCCCGGCTCCTTCCTCTTGCCCTTTTTGAAGACCGGATTGCTCTCTTCTAGTCCTCGGGCACCTCCTCTGCTCTCCAGGACCTCTCGAAGATGATGGAGAGAGGCTGAGCGATAACTTCGGCCAATTCCTTCAGCACTCTTGGGTGCATCCCATCTGGGCCCATAGATTTTTGGGTGGCCAGCTTGCCTAATTAATCCCTCACCCCATCCTTCTCAACCAGTGGAAGGTCTTCTTCTACCCCATTAATTTCTCTATTAAATAAATAAATAAAAGAAATAAATAAAATAAAATAAAATGATTAATGACTTGAATTTTGAAAGACCATTATACCATAATCCATTTTGACTAAGTTTAGGGATATGAATTATGTGCTTGCCTTCATATTTCTACTTAGACTGAATCCTTATCCCTTTACTCAAAGAGATTTTTAAGAAGTGTCTTCTAGGGGTCTGGATGATTTCTTAGTATTCTCAGTTCTACTCTTCATTGGCTCTTGTACATCTCTGAACACATCTGTATAATAATTCTTGCAAATATTGTTTTATAGCTACAGAAATATATATATATATAAGCATAAGAGATAAAGAAAATAACTAATCGATCTAAAAGATTGTTTTGCTCAGTGAGGATACAAGATACATTATAACTGATTGGGATTGGAAGGAAAAAATACATCATTTTTTTACTTCAAATATTCAGAAATAATACTTTCCATCAGATCACACAAATTGTTAAAAGCAATAGAGAAAAAATATTATCTGATATAAAACACTGAAAGAAGAAAAACTAGTATTTATTTTTTGTATTATTTTATTTAGCATGAAATGATTTATTAAAATTAATATATACCATGAAACAATGTGCCATATTAATCACAAACAGCTCATTATAAAAAAAAAGAGAGAAAGAAAAATTCATTAGATGTCTTGTGTTTCATTTTATGGAACATGTAGTACTACAGGCATCCAAATACTAATATTTTTGTTGAAGAGTATTCCATGCAGCTTACATAAAATATAATATGCTAAATTCACACCCTTTTCTTAATAGTATATACATATATTTACAGCCTTCTACAGAAAATTATATATGTAGTATTCTGTAGCATGTAAGGGTAGAAGAAATAAAGTTCAAACAGACTTTTGAAAAAAGGAAAAAAAAAGACAATGATATTCTTTTAGTAGATAGGAATCCAACTGACTGTGATAAAATCCTAACATGGTAAAAAACAGCAGTAAATAAAACGGTTTACTTTTACTCATGGAAGTAAAGGAAACAAATCCTTCCATACAAATATCAGAATTAAAGTGTTAAAAGAGCTCACTTGTTTTGACAAAACTATTATTTATTCTTTTACCTTTATTGAAATTTATTTTTATTAAGGAAAGAGTATATGTATATATATCTCTTGGAAATCTGATTTTAAGGACCTTTCTAAGAAGAGATCTTCCCATGCTAATATCCTAATGCTAATCAGAAAAAAATAATTGGGATAGGCAAATGTAAAACACTAGACTTGAAAAAATCTGCTTTAAAATATATATACCATATACATCTGTCTTCTTCTACTGCATCACAGAGCAAACTACGCACATGAATGCTTTTCTAAACAGAGCTTTTTTTTTTTTGAGTCCCACTTAGTTGTTGAACAATTCTAGTGAATTCTAATGAAAAAGAAGAGAGAAGTTATTGAATGACTCTATGTGAAATACAAATAAGATCTTTGCTCTCTCCTGTTTTATTTTTTTATAGGGAGTAGGCTTCATTCTGAATATGATTTCAAAAATGATATGAAATAAAAACATAAAAAATACTCAAAAAAACACCACATAATTATGGCATCAGTCTAATTCAGTTTGTTGTCATACAAACTACAAGATTGTGGTTAAAAGGTAGATATTTTGCTTAAAATAGGAAAATCATAAATTTTGGAAATTAAGCAGAGCAAAAAAAGCAAAAGAGAACAGATGACAATCCTTTATTAGTTAAAATAGATCATATAATGCTCTATTAGGTAATACTCGCTGTTCTCTATAAAATATTCACAAATACTCCAAAAGTATTTTCCACCAACATAACATGTTCTATTCTTAATATCATTCAAAAGATGCTTGTTGGCTTAAAAGAAAAGTAGACCTATAGATTGTCAAATCTTTTAAAATGAATTAATTCACAGTGGAGAATAAAAATTACAGCAGCTTTCATGATAATGTTTAAATATTCTGAACTTATTTTTCCAAGACATAAATATTCTTGCAAAGATAATAGTGACAATAATTGTTTGACAGAGAATGACAGGAGCCACAAAGTTAATCCCACATAAAGATAAAGGGGAAATGAGTAAAAAAATATATAATAGAGCCATTAGTTACATAAAAAAACCAACAAAACTATTGTTAAACTCCTTTCTTAATGACAATAATATGACCAAATAATTCATCTCATTTGCTTCCAATGGGCTAAGAATAATACTGTTAACTTTCATGCCTAAATTATATATATATATATATGTATATATATATATATATACCTGAATAACAGGAACATCAGACTGTACTGGACAAAAACAAAAACATGTTATATAAACATAAAACTCGTACAACTGTTATATGTAAGTACCATGGTAAGCAAGGAATAAATAAGTGAAGGGACTGGAGACAAAAACTGACTGATCTTATGACTGATCAGTCATAATTTTGTTTTCAAATTAATCCTTTAATTATTTTTTTCTTTGAGAACATGCCACTTATATTTGTCAGATAACTCACTGTTTTCCTGGTTCGACTTCTACTTCACTGATGACCCAAATACATCAGCACATTACTAACAAACAAGACTATAAATCTAATGAATCTTATGCTAAGATACTTTTTACTAAGCCAAAAAGAAGATAGTGATGTAGCAGTCTGACAAATGATTAATAGACATCATAACAGAATTCTGAAACACTACCACAGACTTTGTAGGTGACACCAAACTGAAAGACAGACTCCTGTCTTCATTTTAAGCTATTGAACTAATTGAAAAAAGGCATCAAACAACATGCTACCAAAATATATTAAAAAAAATGCAATAGCAAACAGCTCAACAAGGACTTTATAGTCTGATTATAGTGTCATGTCTACCAGCTAAAAAACGTCTTTTCAGTTGCTAGTTGCTGGGAGAGAATATTATGCTGACAAAAAAAAGTCAAAACATTTCAATGTTTAGAATATATTCTTTTATATCTTTGAGAAGAAAAAAAAAGATCAGAAAATGTAATTGCTAAACAATGTAAGATGACTACAGAGTAGCAAATATTATCAGCTGACAATTCAGTGTGAAATAGTACCAAATTAGTAACAGGTATGCTATATGAATAATATAGATGATGATCTTTTTATTGCTGTCTTTGAATTTTCTGGAAAAAAAAAAGGAAGGGAAGGCAAAGCAAGGCAAGGCAAGGAAAGGCAAAGCAAGGGAAGGCAAGGCAAGGGAAGGTGTATTCTGGCCACATTATATTACACTCCCTATTTACCTCCTTCCAAAAAAAGTCTCAAATAGTAACAAGTTAAAAAGTAGTCATAAAATTAAGCAAAAAAAAAGTAAGTAAAATAGAACATTTTAGAAAGACCTATTTTAATGTAGGTTTCCCTACTACAGTAGCTTTCAATATAAGACTTTTCTATGCAACCCAGAGCTTTAAGCAGAATAGTTTGATGTGTTTGGGGGGCAGCTGAAGGCAAAATATATAACGCCTAAGGCAATTAGTAGTATCTCTGGATCCTCTTCAGTATTTCTGGAAATTCAGTAGTTCAAAAAGTGGATTATGAAAACTTACATGAACTTTACTTCAGTTAGGAGAATAAAGGGTGATATTACCTTAGTTCTGCATGATATTCTGTCAAAATTACATTTGTCAGCCAGTGGACACAAGAAATGCTCCTCAAAGCAATCTAACAAATGAGATGATAAATCTAGGATAGAAAAGGATATATCATCTCAGTTACTTCTTTTGTAGATGACAGCTCAAAGGACATTACTGAGAAACAAGGCCCTTGGCAGTGCTGCTCTTTACTGAGTACTCTCAAAACTAGTCAGAGAGTGTAAAAGTGGATAAATGACTCTCTGTTCTGTTGTGTGACAAAAGGTTGTCCGCTAACATTGCTTGAAGTGAAAAAACATCTGTTTTTCTGTATCTTTTCTTTCTTTCTTTGCAGGGTAAATGCAGTATAAAACATAAAGCCTAACAGCATGCCCATTAATGTACTTTCTTTTGATTTCCATTTTAAAGAAATGCCCAAAAGTGCCCATCAGCCAAAGATGTGGTCAACAACCACATGCAAGTGTTAAGTAATAATAGAATAACTTCTTCACATCAAATTCTGTCTTCAAGGAAAGCCCCAGTAGACAGCATTCACACAACATAGACAGATAGTAGTTAAGCATGGGAGCTCAAAAATGAAGGTTTGCCTTTTTCTGAAAATAGCATTAGCTGAGCTGACTTTCTTCTGCTACTCATTCTAAGAAGTACAACAGGACACAGATGTTCCAGGCAGTATTTTGTTAATTGGTTATTTCTTTGCTCATCTTGTGAAATGATATCTAAATGCTACATCTAAATACTCTATCTACAGTCTGCCTTCTTGGGTTATTTTAGCTAGGTGTTCTGACACTGAAGAAAACCTTATTTTTTGTATAATATCCTTTAAGTTAGTGAGATTCCTTGTATTTCTGAGTTCTATTCAATATACTGGTTTTAACAGACTCTTAATTTTATTCTTCTGTCTCCCTCTCATTCTATTTACATCTTTTTCTTCTCTGTATACTAAGACTTATACTACCTTGGTATTTTCCATGAGTCTTTTAAGGTATACTTCACAAAGAAGCTCCCCTTATCCACCTCCAAAACATGATAGAACACTCCCTAGAGGCAAATTGCAAGGAAAAGAGAAAAAAAAAGAAAGAAAAAGAGGAAGAGAAAAAAGAAGAGGAACAAGAAAAATACTTTCTTGGTGTAAACATGAAATTCAAGAGAAAAGTTAACTTCTCGCACACTGGTATGTTATTACAAAATAAATGATAATAGAAAGACGCTGCAGCTATTTCAGTTGTTTCAGGTGACAGCAGTCATCAACAACTATCCTAACCACTAAAAGGAACTAAACTGCACTAATTAGTAAGCAAGTATAAATATAAAAATATTTTGTTTACCTAGGACTTTGAGATATTAGATAGTTAACATGATAAAGAATTCATTTCTCTCCTGAATTCTAAGTTATATCCACTATGTCAATACTTAATGGGTATTACATCCACTTTTTGGAACAAACACTGTCCCCTTTCTGTTAGAAACTGTCTTGCTTCTCCATGTATCATGACATAAAATAGACCGTGTAAATGATGACTGTAGTACAGGAAATAGTTTATTATGAATATCCTATACAATTTTTTTTTAATAGAATTTACAGTCGAAATGAAACAACATTGAGGACTCACAGGTCTGAAAAAAAACGGTTATTGTCATTCCATTTAAAGGAACTGGAATACCTTTTTAAAAACTGTGGAAGTATCTTTCAGATGTGTTTGCTGCCTCTTCTTTCTCCAAAAATTATTACATGCATCAGTCTCACCCTGTACTTTTTCAGAACTAAAACCCTGAAACAGAAGAAATCAAGAATGCCAAGAGTCTGAAAATATGTATGGATTACTTCACTCACAGATGAAGTGCACATAATTTATATGTGACATATAAAATCTTTTTCATTAAACAATAATTTTGTTTGGAATTGAGTAAATATGTGCAATATGTATGATTTCCTCTCCTTCTAGATTCATCACGTCCTTATACAAACAAAAAATTAAGCTGCCATATTCATTGTATAGCATAATCTAACATTTGAAATGCTATGAAGCCTTCCATTCTCACATGAAAAAAGAAATTTTTCAGAATATCAGAAAAAGTAAAAGATCAAGTGAGTCAGTGTTCTCATCCTGTAAACTTTCCCTCAGTGTTCTGTAGTGTTTGCAGAAACCAAAAGCACCAAGAAAAAGGAGGATGAGATTCTCAGACATACCCAGTTTTAACTGCTAAAGTCTAAGAAAAGTCCTCTAGTACACATGTATTGATTTTTTCAAAGTGTCACGTAGAGGTCAAGTCTTTGCCATCATCTATAGCAATAAGAAATAGTGTCACACTTTCCTGGAAATAATTCATGTCTCTACCCCAAAGCTTAGAATTCCAAAAGGAGTCAAGGAAATCTGTTTTATATCTTCATTTGAAGATATAAAGATATGAAGATATCTTCTTTTCATATCAAAACATCTATTTTTATTTTTTCTTTCTTCATTCATGATAGTGCTAGAAACACCTGCATCAAAACTTTATAGAAAATGCAAATTTTGAACAATAATTAAAGAGCAGACACAATTTCAAGCCAATTGGAATAAGTAAAAAACTACCAAAAATGGAGTATTTTTTTTTTTTTTAAAGGTATCCTTTGGTACATTTGGCCTTTACTACCCTTGTTTAAGCAGTGGCTGCTGTTCCAAAGTATTTATCCATACAAGTTTGGGAAATAGATCCCCTTCATTATTGCAGTTTGAATACTTACCTGCATTAAAATAGACAAACAAATAACAACAAATGAAGTGTGTGCATGGATGAAAATAGAAAGCCATTTGATGTTATTTTTAATCCTATGATATCTTAAGTTGCTTTTTTAAACAGAGCTATAACATTCAGTAAATATACAAAAGTTATTTAAAGACTGATGAGATTCTCAAGGACTGTGCTTGCTGCAGAGGGGCCCATCAAATTCCATGCAAGCTAATTTAAACTTGCAGGGTGAAAAATAGCAATATTCCCTGTAAAAAATGCAGGATTCTTTTATGATCCTTTAATTCAGTTTTAATGGTAAGATGTGATTGAATTCTTTTTTCTATGTATTAGTTGCATTTTTAGTTCATTTTTCTGTAAAAGAAAACTATCTGAAATTGTCAGCAGTATCAAATGATACATTTTAGTTTTATCCTATTATAAAAGATATAACAAAGGCTATATTACATGCTATTATTTCTTTATGTCATGTTATAGAACATTATCTCCCATCAGTTCAGAAGTAATCACTATCAAGAAATGACATAGTAATGATAAATGGACAGCTGGGTAGGATACCAGTTTTGGGATTTACCATAAGAATGTTTTTACTGCTCAAATACACAACAGATATATGGAGGTATATACAACATCAAACAATATTGGTAAGTTTTTGAGAGGGGAACTAAAAGAGTTTAAAGTATTAAAGCTTAGGTTTCTTTTTAGCCTACAACTTTGTGAGGGAGCAGAATACAGAACTGAGCTTATGAAATATTTTAACTGACTATTCAGCTAGGTCCTTTTCTTAGACTATATGGATTGTGCTTTTAGCCACAGCCTGGACTGCCAGGATGCTGTTCAGATCACAGAAGGAAATCAAGTATACTGGAGAAAGGGAAATAGCAGGGAAAGAGAAATTTAAGGTAAAAAAATAAAGAAACGTCTATGAGATACAAGTTTTTGAGACAATTCATCTTGGGGATTTCTATTACCTGTGAATGAGTCTTGCAATGTAAATGCAGCTAAGGAAGAGCTCTGACAAGGTATTACATGAAAACATCCTAAAAGCAATGCTTGGCTTTCTAAATGGTTGTAAAAATTAGAGGTAAAAGACAGAAAGTTAGAAATTACTTTGATGTGTTAGCTGTAATAGAAATCATATAGTACATCTCTGAGCTGAAAAATATGAACAGCTCCTTCATCACAAGACACATAGATAACTACATGGCTCATAGCTCAATTTTGAGGTTCACAATGCTTAAGCTCCCCTTTGATAAGAGACAACTTAACCTTAGCAGTTTGTGAAGCTCATTCTCACTGGAGCTATTCAAAATTAATACAAACAGATTACATATTAATAGGTTATTAGTCTTAAGAACTGACAGAATTATGACTAAGAATAGCAATTTACCATAAGCATTATGAGAGCATTATAAGAGACTGGAAATTAACCTTTAATATAACTGAGCTTAAACAAGATCTCATATTTTAAACATTCACCTATGAATATGTAAAATTATATTCACCTTTGCAACAAAAAATTGAAAGGAACAAAAATAGTTCAAAAAATTGAACTGTTGGGCAAGACTTGACATGAGAGCCGATGCTGAACTAATGCTGTGGTATACAGCTAATGACATTTATATTTAGGGGTCTATTATTGATTATACTGGGCTCAAATCAATAATGAAAATAGGGTATTTATATTTAGTACAATTTTTAAATTGCTACCATATCCAGATCAATCATGAGTCTGACAACTATGACACAGGACCTCCAGGAGTAGCAGCCAAGTTTCAGAGAAGTTACCTTGGAGTGGGACTGCTGAACTGAGATTTGGAACTATTTTCACCCTTTCTTCCCTTCCTGTCTCACATGACTCATAAGAGACCCTAGGAAATGTGCTGACACTTAGGGGGATTTCAAGAACTCTACTGCTGTGAAAAGCTTCCTAAGATGGATTCTTCCTATTGACATAACTGAAAGCTAGATGACACTGAAAATAACATTATGGAGGAATAAAAGTCTTGAAACATGTAAATAGATTTTCAGCTCTGCCCTAAAATTAAGATAACACAGTACCAAGTTGCGAAATTGCTGGACTTTTGAAGGGAGAAATGTCACTGGTTCTCCCCAAATCAAAGATAAGCTGGTGAGATAGACCTTAGTCTGGAGAGACTATTTGACAAAAGACACAAAATGGGAGGATTGGGAACGCTATTTGAGGAAATAATTTAAAAGATAGTGAAAAACACTGCTTGCTCACAAGTGTCTCTAAGACCTCAAAATTACTATAAACCAGATGCAACTCTAGCAACATGGTGGTCTATAAGAAAGGACTAAACTGAGGAGAAGGTATTAATAGAGCAAGGAGAGCAAAGGAGGAGAAGGCAAAGCAAAGTATGTGATTAGGGCTATCAAGTTACCCATGTCGTGCAGACCTGTATAATACACTTAGATCAGCACAAGAAATCTGCTGTTTTGACCTTACATAATGTTCCTGACTTCGATAACTGAGGAACTTTGGAATGATGATGTTCAGAGACCTGAAAGAAAATGAAAAACATATCAAAATTTCTCCAACGAAATACCTGTTTCCTTTTTTTTTTTCAATAAAAGGAAAAAAATGGAAAAACTCTTATTTGTGATCTGACCATTTTACAGTCTATCAAAAGAAATAAAAGTCTAAAACCAAACAGTATAGGCAATAACTGATTGATTTAGCTGAGATGCTAAATGTTGAAAAAAGATTAAGTGATTTGTGTGAGGAAAGAAAGACACTTACTGTCTCAGAAGTTTCTTCGGGACACATTAGAAAGTTTACAGCTGCAAGAGTTTAACTATGAAACATCACAAGTTCATTTGGGGAAGTGGGATGCTAGAGGCTTGTCTACTATTACCTCTAGGAAAATGAATAGGAAAGCTCAGTGAAGTGAATGATTTAAAAGAAAGCACATATATGTACATACATAAATACACTTTATGTTTTTTTTCTTTCTATAAGAGGAATCTTTTTTAAAATCTTGAATATTTGAATATTTTCTGAAAATAAAAAGGCTAAAAATAATACAAATACACAAAAATTCTTTCTTGTTGTTGTTGTTGTTCTTAGTATTTATTGTTTTTTCCTGGTATCAATAAGTCTGGATACAATTGAACTAACTTGTTCTACCTTTGGAAAAGCTACATTTCTTTCAGAAAATAAATAAATAAAAAAATAAACAAACAAGTAAACAAACAAAAATCCCACTTTTATTCAGAGGCTTTCGTATGCTTCTAAAGCATATTTGTTGTTCAGGAAGTTGCACTTCCAAAAATATAACTATTTATTATTCAATATATTTAATTAATCTCCATGCATTTTCAGCTGATGTGATTCAAATGGTATTTTATATAGTAATATTCAACTGAAAAAGACTCAGAAAAATAACACACATTATTTCTTCTAACTAAAAGAGTTATGGATCTGCTCCTGAGAAGTAACATTTAAAAATATATTAAAATAACCTGACTCCTGATCTTCAGAAAAACTGTTTTCAAAAATGACAGACTAAATAGTAAATATTATTATAAATATAACAATGTTTTCTTAATCATTCTTTATCTTATATTGTATGCCAACAGTTCGATTTTACATATGTACAATGAATGTGCATCTGTTACATCTGTCACAACTTTTTAGAAACCAGGTTCACTAGTTTGACTACAGTCATTAACTGATAAAAAGAACTGCTTCCCTATCACCATAGAAAAATGATTTTATGATTATTTCTTAATTTACAATTTGTAGTGCTTTATTTTTGATAGCAACAAAAAGCTTTCTTTAAGGAAAAGTCAACTTAACATTTAATGAAAGTATTTGTCCTCCTTATAAAAGGAAATAATGCAGTACAATTCATGCAATCTGTGAGTTTATGTGTCAATACATATATAAATATTATACAGAACATACAAATAGACGAAATGATTAATATCAGGTTAGCAATCGTTCAGAATTTTCAGATATGATTTTTCCTGCTTACTTTCAATGGGATAGATGAGTGAACGGGGAGGTGGATTAGGAATTGGCTCGGTGGCAGGGTGCAGAGAGTGGTAGTCAATGGCGTAGAGTCTAGTTGGAGACCTGTGCTTAGTTGTGTTCCCCAGGGGGGCATTCCTCAGTCCGGTCCTGTTCAACTTATTCATAAAGTTGGGATAGAGTGCTCCCTCAGCAAGTTTGCTGATGATACCAAACTGGGAGGAGGAGCTGATAGCCCTGAGGGCTTGTGCTGCCATCCAGAGGGACTTGGACAGACTGGATTAATGGGCAGTGAGAAATCTAATGAAGTTCAACAAGGGTAAGTGCAGGGTTCTGCACTTGGGGAGGAATAACCCTGGACACCAGTACAGATTAGGGGTTGATCTGCTGGAGAGCAGCCCTGCAGAGAGACCTGGGCATCGTAGTGGATGGACAAGATGACCATGAGGCAGCAGGAACTTAAGAAAACATTTATTGACTGCGAGGGTGACAGAGCAGGCTGCCCAGAGAGGTTGTGGAATCTCCTTCTTTGAAGATCTTTAAAACCCTCTTGGACGCAGTCCTGTGCCATGTGCTCTAGGTGACCCTGCGTGTGCAGGGAGGTTGGACTAGATGACCTCTAAGGTCCCTTCCAGCCTTAAGCATTCTATGATTTTATGACTCTATCATATTTTTTTAAAGAAAAACAGAAAAAAAAGAGAAGACAAGTGAGGAGAAAAACAAACTGTCATGAAAAACAAAAAGTTAGAAACAAGAAATGTAACAGTTCAGCAATGCTTTTTTTGATCCTAATAGAAGAAGGAAAAGGAAGGTCTAAGGTAATTTGATCCATTTAAATACAACTAATGGGATTTTGTAAATTTGGTCTCTAGAAATAAAACTAAAATTCAATTTGGTTTGATTTGATGTGGCTTTTCTCATAGGACAAATTCACTGCTACATTCCAGCTCCATTTTCTGATGTGTAAAACTGGATTTATGCATACTTCTCATTATCTATGTAAAGCAGACTACTTAAAAAAATTAAAATTCATTAAGATCATTCATTTTTTGCAAAGATGTATAGAGACATATTTATTTAAGTATTTAACCTTCTTACCTTTTTTTTGTACAGAATATTAAACAATCAGATAAATATAACATATGTTTGCTTTTAGCATTTAACTCTATCGACCTTCCATCTTCAACAAAGTTAATTTCACTTAATGAAGGAAGTCTACTATACTTCAGAGAAAGTTATATTTGTGTAAAAATGTTCATAATTCTATGTAAGCTACTGTCATTGTGGCAGTGTATGACTTGAGATAATAGTGAAAAACTAAAGCTTTGTATTCCATACGAGTTAAAATATTAATTTTTATACTGCTTACTTTATATGCTTTATGATTTATCATGGAACTCCTTTGAATCTGCAGCCGACAGAGGATATATTCTTTTCTTTCTAGATGTTTTATAGGAGTGCATAGTATTCATTCCCTTAGAAAGCATTTGCAGTAGACATACACATATATTTTAAAAGCAAGACTTCATATCTGAATTTATTTCTTCTTTCTTTTAATATTTTTGTAAGCTGCTACCTGACACCTTTCAATATGAGTACTTCACACATTTAAAGAAAAGATCAGCTCTCAGATAATCCTAAAAAAAATCTTGCAATGCACGAGGAATTTTATTATCATATTAACAAGTCTTTTTACTTCAAAAAATCTATCTGAACCACATCCTTAATTTTGCATCACTCTAAAAAAGCCACTGGTTATTTTTGATGGTATACTGTCATTTTACCCTTTTTTGTTTAGGTTTAAAGGGATTTTTACACTACATTTTAGTATTTGATTAAAATAAGAAAGAATAATTTAATTAGGATAGAGCTTGGAATTCTTGTATCAGAAGAAGCATTGAAAATATCACATTTTGATCTGAACATTTACATTTTAAATAAGAAGGAAAAATCCAAATATGTCATATTTCCCTCATATTGGAAAGTGGGCAGAACTAAGATCCCCAGGGCATTGAACTCAGACTTCCTGCCAAACAAAAAAGACATTCAAAAATGAAAAGACCTTAACTTTGGTAAATGAAAATTTTTTTAAGGCTAATGATATGCATTATTGCATATTTTTTCTTTCCTATTCTTTTTTGTGTATTTTTTTTCCTGAAGAGCCTCCCTCTCAAGCTCGATTACAATCTAAATTTAGTCAGTCTTTCTTAGACATTGATTGCATCTCCAGTATAGCCTCAATCACTAGTCTTACTCGAAGCATGATGAACGCAAATATGATTGCCTTGAAACTCATTAAAAATAGAAATGGCCTTTTTCTTTTTCTTTTTTTTTTTGCATAATAAGCCCATGATTAAAGTTTTTGCCCCCTCAGTCAGAAAAGTGAATGCTTATAGAACACAATATCCACTATGTTACAGGACATACCATAAAGAAATATTTTCAATAAAAGTTATGTCTCTGTTCCTCTAGGAATACACTAACATGAAGTCAGAAGGAGAAAAGGCCTTGGGATAAAGAAACAGAAGTTCTATTGTTCTGACCCTTGATACAGATGGGTATAGATTCTGATTCTAACCAGAATGATTCTGATTCCGACTAGAGCTCTGCTGTAAAACACAAAAAAAATTATCTATTCAAGTAGAATGAAAATCAATCTATCCCTGAACTATTAATATCTAGTCTATAAGGCTATGATTGTCATGGAGGAGGTGAACAGAGACCAGGGAATTTAAAGCAAGCAGTAGGTATCAAATGAAAATGGCAGCTGACAGATTTAAATCAAGCAAAAATAGGTACTTTGCTACGTAATGAGTATTTAAAGTCCAGAGCTCTGAATTACAGATACCAAAAGCTTATGCAGGTTCAAAAAGGAATTAGACAAATTGGTGGAAGAAAAATAATAGCTATTAAATGCTATTAAAAACTGCTTCTGAGCTACCAATTGCTAGAGAATGGAAAAGCGATTTTGGGAACTATGACTTGCCCTATTATTATACTTTTTTCTTACACTGTTACATTGTTTTTCCAGCTACATGAACTCTGTTAAAGATGAAGTCCTAGGCTAGATATTTAGCTGTTTCTGTATTCTTATTCATATTTCAAAACTGAGACTAAATGAATTTAAAATTTGTGCTACATGGTTGTCATGCACCTTGATTATATACTTGAAATGTGCACTCATATTCTTTTTATTTCATTATTTTTATCGTAAGCTAGATTATGTGGCAAAGAGAAAATATTTGGGCATTAATAGAGAAATCCGTTCTATGTGTGTCAATTCTTGCATTCATGGTTGGCAAAAACATATTTAAATTCACAGAACCAAAACTACTACAAAAATACAATAAGCTGTACAAAAGCAACCAAACAAACAAATAAACCAGAAAAAAGATATATTTTTATTAATTCAGATAAATAAAGTCCTCAAATATTCTTTATAAATAATATAAAGATTATTCTTGAAATTGGAATATGATTTAAATTCAGATTGTGTTATATCCACCATTATAATGGCATTCACGTAAACAGGGTTTGTGTTTCAATATGATATGAACACTCAATAAATTAAAGAGTGCAGTGGAGGTGAAATACCATGTTTTTGTCACACTACTTCATCCATCTTTCCCATCTGCATGTTTCTCTTACACAGAAAAACATATTAATACAGTCAGAGAGAGCACTGAGTCGGTAAACAATGTGAACATGGCCTAAAGGCATATTCTCAAAATCTGCAGCAATCCTCCCTTTTGTGTTATTAATTATAAAAAAAAAATTTGCAGTCTTCATTTTGTTTCCTCTTTGTAAGTGTTGATTCTGCTAAACTGATGAAAGCTAGGATTACACTTGAAGTTGAAGAAAAATAAAACTTTTTTAGTTGAAGGAGATTACTAGATCACAATCAATGAATTACTGTGAATATATCTAAAGACATAGATTATGTTCAAAACATCAGTGGAAATACCCAGAAGCATAAATCATCTTTCAGATTTTGAAGGTCATAGTCATATGCTCCATGATTTCCTAAGATATATATTTTTAGATAACTTTTGCCACTATTTTAGTCATTTCACAGCATTTAAAATGGCATTTGTACGCTACTAATGCTGATTTAATGATCAAACTTCCTAGACTTTCTTAAGAATAGGCTCAGTTCTACATTTGAATTACTGGAGCAATTAGGTGACTGTTCAGGTTCTGTTGCTATCTTCAAGTATCTTCTTTTATTCCTTTTGTCTAAACTAAGCTGTATAATTATGTAAAGATTGCAAAAGATATCCATGTTTTATGTTCCACTTTCTTTACTGATTTATGGATTAAACTAAAATATATTAAATCCTCTTAATGGGAAGGAGGGGCAAAAGTAAGATGTTTATTAGGCTAAAACCTATATCACGAGAATCTGATAATTTCTATAATAGGTCAAGAAACTCTGAGCATTTGTGAAAAGCTTGTGCTCTTGTGTTTATGTTTTAAAGTAGATTATAAAATAGTTTTCCTGTAAAAAGTGCATGTAATTCAGTCTGAAGAGTTTGAATGGATATTTAAACTTCCCTAAGCTTAAGATCAGCACCAAGCATGAAGCATGACAATATGTGGCACACCTACATCAATTAAACAAGTAAAGGAAAAATAATTTTATTATGCTTCTATCTTTGGCTTTCAATAGACTATGGTCTGAACCCATGCCGAAAAAGAAGGAATTCTCTGGGATTCTTAGTGCATTCAAGATCCTGCTTACAATCACTTGTTAACTAGATCAAGACTCCACCAATAAGAATAATAGCTCTTATTGACCTTATTTTTCTGCACTTTAGTTGTGTACTATTGAAATCAGTGGGAGGGATGTGGTACCTTCGGTAGTTTGGCAATTTAAAAAGATTATCCAGAAAGAAGCATTATCCAAAAAAGAAGCATTATCCAAAAGATCTGAATCTTGATGACAGTGAAAAAAAAAAGAAAAAAAAACTCCCTAATTAGTCTATAAACTAACATCCCAGTTATATTATGATACGAGAATATAAATACTGTTCTTGTCTTTCAGAGTACTTATCATCTGACTTTCAAGAAAGAAATTATTCTATTTGATGGCAAGTTTTCATTAATGAGTGATTTTTTAAATAGGATATTTTAGCATTGTCATAAGTTCTGCTAACTTTGTATTTTCTCAATTTCTACTGCAAAATGAAATCTTTGCTGTGACTTCACAGAACACACCATACACAAGCAGAATTTACAAATGAGAAACCTAATTTTGTCAGGTGTAGATTGAGGTTCCTTGGTTCTCTGGAGTTTTCTTTATTTCAGGTTATACTAGCAATGTACAAAACTAACTCATGTCCAAGCATATCCCAAAAATCCTCCTGAGATATTTATCCTTGTCACTTTGAAGAATAGTTAAAGGAGCAAGAACAGGGCTTTCTCCATTTCCCTTTCATTCTTTTAAATTCATTGCCCTGACATAACCTTTGCAATAGATCTAGCCATATGAAAGCATTGAAGGAAAAGAAATTGCTAAGTTTTACAGTAAAAAGAAAAAAAAGAAAGCAATCATAATTATATACAAATCCTGGTAAGAATGAAATTCCATTGGCTTTAATGGGATCAGAATTGGGCCCCACATCTCATCTAGCTAAACCTGAGTATGGTAACATAAAATGTTCATTGTTTTGATAGCCATTTAATACCTGAAGTGGGGTCACGCATGCATAACATGATGAGCTTCATTTTAAGATCGGAATTTCTTTGCATTAAGCCAGATAATTTACAGTATTTGAATAGCTTCTTCAGTTGAAAAGACTGACTCAGTCTTTTTAACATTTGGCATAGTGGCAGAGGTAGAAATACCAAGGTGCTGAAGAATATACAGAAAACTTGAGCAAAAATAAAAATAAGAGATTTTTTTTTCTAATTGATCTTTTAGTCTAATGAAGGATTTAAAATATAAAATAAAGGAAATCCTTTATTCATTATGCTTCGAATCTCTAGCTAAATTCCATCTTCTATTCTTTCTACGTTCCATAGAAAAATAACATTGCTACAGTTGCATCAGAAGACAAATGCTAAGCACAAGGAGAGCCATTCATCCTCCTCACCTGTACACTCGTTCCATGACTAGTCCGACCTCCCTGCTCCAGCAGGGATATCTAGAGCACGTGGCACAGAGTGGCATCCAGGCAGGTTTTGAAGACCTCCAGAGAAGGAGATACCACACAGCTTGTTCCAGGGCTCTGTCACCCTCACAGTGAAGAAGTTCTTCATATGGAGATGGAACTTCCTGTGTTTCAACTTGCACCCATTACTCTATCGCTGCCCACCACAGAGAAGAGTTTGGCCCCTTCCTCACTACATTCTCCCCTTCATGTACTTATACATATTAATCAGATCCCTCTCAACCTTCTCCTCTCCAGAGAAAACAGGCCCAACTCACTCAGTCTTCCTTCGTACTATAGGTGTTCCAGTCAATCATTTTTGTTGCCCTCCGCTGGACCCTCTCTAGAAGCTCCATGTCCCTATTATATTGGGGAGTCCAGAATTGCACACAAGATTGCAGGTGCAGCTTCACCAGAGTTGAGAAGAGGGTCAGAATCCCCTCCCTTGACCTGCTGGCAACACTCCTCGTGATGCAGGCCAGGATCTCATTGGTATTCTTGGCCACAGGAACACACTGCTGATTCATGATTTACTTGTTGTCAACTAGGACTCCCAGGTCCCTCTCTGTGGAGCTGCTTTCTAGCAGGTCAACCCCTAATCTGCCCTGGTACCTGGAGTTATTCCTCCCCAGGTGTAGGATGCTGTACTTGTCCATGTTGAACCTCATGAGGTTCCTCTCTGCCCAACTCACCAGTCTGTCTGGGTTGCTCTGAACGGCAGTACAGCTCTCCGAATGTTCTGATATGTTATGTATCCTCCTGTTATTGTCCTGATATTAGCCCTATTGAATATGGTTGCTGCAGCATTAGTCATTTTTCTGTTTAATTATTCTGTAAGATGTAAGATACATAAATTTGTTTGTATGCATATATGTACATATTCCCACATATATGTATACACATACATATATACACATACATATATATGTTTGTGTATGTGTATAATTATAGGCAGATATAGCTATAGATATATAGATGTAGGTAAATATAGATCCAGAGCACTGCATTGAGCATATCTGTTCAAAACAAGACCATAGGTGTAAAAATGTGTAAACACTATTTATTTACTGTTCTTCTTTGCATCATATACTCATTCAAATGCATTATAGACATATTCCTGAAATAATTTGAAACCTTTGAAAAGGCAGCATGTCCATATATCAATTTGTTTCTATTATTTTATCGCTAAATCTAAAACAGACATATAGTCATAATACATTATAACATATATTTAAAATATAATATTATTTCTCTTATTTGTGGAAGGAAAACATCTGTAGTATAATATGTTTTGCCTTGGTAGAGACCCTGAGAAGTCAATAGGATTCAGAATGGGTGAATGGACCTGCTCATACACAGTGTGTCACAGCCTCAGGGCTCCAGAAGATTATTTGCTAAGTATATCAGATTAAAATTTTGTCAAGTATCACTTATTTAACATATCAGCATCAGGGTTCCATAAAAGTTCATAATTTATCTCTTGAGGGGGAGTCATTTTATGCCATAGTAATGTATTTCATCATTATCATAAATGAATATTTAATTCCTCCCAAATTATTGCATAATTTATAAGGGTAAGATACCACAAAGTGCACATCTATATGTACTAACTCATACTTCAAAGTGTCCCATTTATTACATTGGGTTCCAAGTCTGTCAAGATAAATAAAAATATGTTTTAAACTCACAGATACTGCTCTATCAATATCCCAAGAAAAAAAAAAAGATAAAATAACATATTTATTTTTATCTCTTTATTTTTACACATAATAGGGAGTAATGAAATCATTTAATATACTATAAATTACACCAGCTCTTCCAAAACATGCAAAGGCTTAAAGACAAGCTGAATTTTTCCAATTATAAATCACTAAGATTACTCTCATTTATACATAAGCAATGCACACACAGGCTTTATGTTCTGCTCCCATTTATGTGAGTACTACCCAATTACTCACTTTGAGGCACTATAGCTAAAGCTAAGCTGGTTTTCATCTGGTTGTCTGGAATGTGGGATCAGTTCTACTACGGACAGATGGAGCTGTCAATGTGACTAGAATGGTTTCTAATCTAGAGCAAGGATGATGATATTTCAAATCTATATATAAATAAGTGTTTATATATCTTATTTCTGAAGACATCATGTTAAAAAAAAAGAAAAAAAAGTCCATTTTTTTATCCCAACAGGAACTGTTAAACACACTTTACAGAAATGAGGAGGAGTAGAGCTGCAGTTTCTAATTACTTTATGGGTACAAAACAGTTTAAGGATAGAAAATGCACCTGGCTTGTGGGCTGACAGAAATGCAATGCCCAGTTTACATCACAGAGCACTTGCTAACCTTAAAATAATAGCAATATAGCATTGATAGTTGGCTAAATAACACTTCTTCCACCCATAACAACAATATGTAATGAGATAGTTGGAAAACTAATCAAGTTCTGTTTGTTTGTTTTGCTTCTTGTTTTAAGAGGTATAATAGCAACCCTATTCAACACAATCAAGTAATAATTTTGTTCTTTGTCTTTCTTTTCTTATTTGGATTTTGTTTAGTTTTGATTTATTTTATCCTTTTTCCCTAGTACTGCTTAGAAGAATGTTTATTATAGATGAAGTCTGGAAATGACTGATACCAGATTTGTGATTCTGCTCTTCTCTCCTGGTGTTAACAAAAAGGAAATCTTTCTTTTATTCAGCCACTGATATTTTTTTTTCCATTTATTTGGCACTCATGGAATTGCAAGTGAATCAGTCTCTTTAATATCACAATTTACTTAGGAGAAATAGTAAGTGTTTCTACGTATTTTTTCTTTCTAAATCATTAGACAATTTAACACAGCTTAGACATTCCCTTGAAAGCCTGATTAGAGAGAGAATGTACTTCATCTGGAGAATATTTATCACCTAAGAGCCTCTATTTTTAATTAGTTTATTTTGCATCCTGTGATAATACTAAAATCTATGCAACATCTTTAACATTTCCTAAGAGTAAGGGTGGAAATGTCATTACTTATAGTAATGCAATATTTCAGTGTATGCATAATTTCTCATTTTTTTGCTACATGTAGTTTTCTAATTTCTAAATTTCTGAATTGTGTCTTTATTTTCTTGCCAAAAGCTTGAATAGCAAAATATGCAGAAATATAGACAAGGAACATCTTTCTGAATGAAGGTATTAGTCTATGCAATATTTTTCTTTTAATATTTTATTTTAATATGACGAAATATTTTTTACTGTGAGAGTTTTTAAAAGTATTTAAGCTAACACAATAAAAGTTTGTGCTTGATTATTTAAGGAATTCCACAAATATACTTACAGGTTTTATAGCAGTTATTATAGCTTTGTATGATTATGAGTTTTTGTCTCTAATTCTACATAAGTAGTTTTACCTCACTCCTACTCTACTCTTTCATTGAATGTATATATTTGGTATTTTTAAAAAATAGCAAATAGCAGGTAGTAAAGAAAAAAAGATCAAATAAATATTTATTATAACTAAGGAAGGATTACATATATATTTTTAAAGAACACACTGACTAGACTTTTAAGCAAACTTCATTGTATTCAATGCACAGAAGATATCAGATGATCAGAATGCTTTTGAAAATTTACTGTAAATTTTTTCAACATTCTTTCCTGTTCTCAATAAGAATAACAACCATTTCTCAATCATTTTTCTCTCACTTTTACTAATCACTTTTTATGTCACTCTATGAATTGGAAATTTTCTTCCTTAGCATAAATGTTTCTCTAGTCTCTGCTAGACAATTTGTAAATGTTCTTGACCTTCAGTTTCAGGAATATTTATCCTGAATACGGAGTATTGCATATAAGTAACAAAGTGTTTCAATTTAGCAAGTGCTATAGTGCAAAATACAAAATTAAATTAAATTAAATCAATATTTTCAAAATAAAGTGGAAAATGTTAAAATGTTATTTTGACCTAACTGATGTTTTAATTGGTAATACGATAATGATATGCAACTTAAAATCTGCTTCAAACTTCTTTAACATCTTTAGAGTACATAAAATTAAACAAACAATTTAATTGAGAGTATATCTATGATGATTTAGTAATGTGTTTAACTTTGAGCACATAAATTTCCAAACTGAGGTTGAAGGTAAGCACATGCATAAGTCTTGCACAGAAAAAGCATGAAGTGAATGTGTGAAATAAGTAAGTATTGCCATGTCTGTATTACTGCTGGAGAGACTTGTACAGAAAATGAATAAATGACCTGTCTGTCTAAGGTTTATGGAATAAAATTCCTTTTCCATTTTAAAGTCCTATATTCTAGCTGCTATACGGTATTGCCATTATTTTGAGAAAATTATAGTTAACTTGTGAAATTCACTGCTGCAAAATACTCACCTAAATAGCTTACTGAAATTTGGAATAAGACTGGACACAAACAAGACAGAAGCCATCAGTATTGATCCTCTTGTTCTATTTTCCATTAGTAGGATTTTCAAGATAGTGCATTAGGTGCCTAAGCCTCTCTTGAGTTTCAGAGAGCAACTCAAGATGTCTACTTTACTCTCTTTCACCCTCAAAATACATAAACTCATTGAGGTTGGGATTCAACTTAAAATATGAGAATTGATTGCTATATGGAGTGTTAGTCATGCCTTTTGAAAAGCTCTAGGAGTGTCCTAAATGTCTTCATTGGGCTGATAAATTAGAACAAAGATGCATAGGATATATGTGGCTTTCAGGATGGCTTTTTAGGGTTTGACTGTTCATTTTAGACATTTCAAATGACAGCAGAAAACAGTATGCTTGCTGTCTTAATGCAGAGGTCTATTGTGTTTCAATGTTTATTCCATGTCAATCCCTTGCCATAAATGAGGTGTCTAAACTTCTGCTATAATGAGTGTAAATCCAGTGCTCCAAGAGTGATTCAAAAGAATATGAGATCTTCCTGAGATCCCTGTCAATTTTCCCCAGTCTGAGGGGATACTTTGATAACCTAGATTGTCTCAGAATACATCAGATTGCTGTGACAATAGCAATAGGAGCTCTGAGTGTTTTCTACGATGGTCTGCAAAGTTCCTGGGTGTGTAAATTCAGTAATAACCTGTGCAATCTACAAGCAGTTTTCTATTATCAACATCTTTCCATAATGAGGTTTGGACTGAGAGCATATATTTCTGTTTAAGTATTTGGAATAGTATGAAGCACCCTGGTTTCTATTTTAAACTATTTATACTGAATTTTTATTTAACAGTCTAACTAGACCTCGCAAGAGTTGAGAGGTCTATCATCTAATAAGTCTCTTAGGGTCATTCCCTAACTCTAAGACAGTTCAGTCTTAAGGAATTAGGAATATAATCCAGCCTTCCTGCTGCAGCTGGACAAATCTGCAGAGCTATGAGTGAAAAAAAAATTACAAGGTCTGAAGAATAAAAAGTTAAAAGAAGGACTGAGACCAGTCTGTGGATGAGCTTTTCAGGTTAATGGTAGGACAGATGATGAGAACAAGTTTATTTTCTTATCATTCCCTCTTCTAATTACTATTGTCTTGCTTTACAGTAAGATCCTTTTTTTACAGTAGCATCCAACATTGCAGATAATCTAGAGAATGCAGGTCCAGGTCAGACATCAGTGATCTAGAACTCATGACGTCATGTCTTCCACTGAATAGATAAGTGTTCAAGTCATTTCTGAATTTACAAACCTTAGACTGCTACACATGCCTTCACTTGTTTCAATGTGCATCTGTCCCACCTCCTCAACAAATGTGGTCGGAGTGGATTTTGAATGGAAACTGTAACTTAGCACTTTTCTCTGTATTCAATGAAGAGAGAATAAATAATATGGTGTATGACTTTATTATTGCAAAATTAGGATATTGCTTTAAAAAAAAAATCACTTTGGGTAGATATAAAAGTAGAAAAATATTTAAATACACTCTTTTTCTAATGTTAGATACACTTTTTATTTTTTTTTAAATCAGCCATAATTAACATTGTAAAAATGAAAGGTGTGCTTTTGGTCTTTTCTAGTATGCAGGTGAGCTTTAAAGGGTGGAAAAAACCTTACTTTATTTAAGAACTAGATTTCTGTATTGTACAGGTTACACTAGTTACCCTTGACTGCATTGTTTCAATGACATAACCTTTAGATTCTTCATCCTCTTTGAAAAGATCTTCCAAAGTGATGAAACATGTTACTGTCTACTGCCCTGTCTCTAAGGGAAAAAATGAGCTTCTTTAATTTATGGAGTTCCTTTTCCCTGTGAAACTCTCATGGCAAGTTTCTAGTCATTTGGAAAAACACATTTGTTCTTGATTAATTGCAATTTGAGGAACAAAGTCAGATAGACTATTCTGCTGGCTCTAAATTCTGATTCTCTTACTTAAAACGTGGACTTAGGTTTCTTAATCTTTTCTATTTCTGATTTCTTTTTTTTCTTTTTTTGATATGTGTGGGGGAATATTTTTGTCATATTCTATATAGTAGAAGAGCAAAATAACTTTTTTTTCAGAATTAATTATTAAAAAGATCCTTTCCATATTATTTTTCTTTATACTGAATACAATATGTGGGAATGGAAACTAAAGGCAAGGTCTGTGTTTGCACTGCAATGCCTTAACACTAATATTTATTTATTTATTTATTTATTTATTTATCTTTTGATACACTGTCTTGGAAATAATTTACTATTGCTAAACTGACACATATTCCTAGAACTGATCCATTTTGAATTATATGAAAACTGTCGGATTTCAATTTTACTTAACAGTAAGAAAAGAAATGTGACCATTATATATCATGACAGTATTTTTTTTTATTCAAAATAGTATTTCTGTGGCTGATCTATATGTTTAAAGAAATAAGGGGCACACAACATTCTTGAATTTATTATCACCAGTACATCAATTTCTTTATCTTCCGAGTTACCATCATTATCAAATTTAAAAGGAAATATCAAAATTCATTTTGATCATTCATCATATTTAAACATAACTTAAGTAAATGGGTGAAAATAGAGAAAAGGAAAGTATTCAAGTCTGGAAACATATCATATATAAGACACATATTTTGATGTGATATGCCTTCAAGCCTGACCATGTGAAATAATATTGAGCATTAACTGGGATTCTCTGCCCAGCTGCAATGTGCTGCTAAATCTTCTTTAAATCCTTAATCTGATACTTAGAGCTGAGAAGATGAGGTGAAGTGGGAGAGGAGGGACAGCATGAGCCACAAGCAAAACAAAATGAAAAGAGCAGAATTGTTTTCCATGAATACATGATTTGATACTTATACAATAATGGATCAGGAATTACTGAGGTGTTGTGGTACAGAAGTTTAGCAGTCTTCCTCCTCTTCTTCCTTTCTCTGCCTTGCAAAGTCTATGCTTGGATATATTAAAACAAAGGTGGTCATGTATGACTGTTTCTAAGTTTCTGTCTGTCTGCAGCCGTCAGTTCAAACTAATGACAGGGCTGTGACAGAGGCCTTCCCTGTAAAAGGAGGACTACACAATTTGGATTTCTAAGATAGAAATTTGTTCCTGTCATAAATCAGCTCAATTCATCCCACACCAAAGAGAGCAGACCTCTCTAAAGGGGTCTTTGGTGAATTTCAGTGGTTTATAATGTTGCCTTACTTTGAAAGAAAAGAAGAAACTCCCTCATAGTTGTGTAACCAGAAGGGGTTTGTCAGCACAACAACTGAATGTTGTGCTAACTGTCTCTATGAGTATTATTGATAGATTAATTTAAATAATTCTTTTTATCTTTGAATTATTTTTCTCCATTTCTTTACTGCTAAAAATGAGGAAATTGAACTTTGAAAATGCTTCTCTTTCCTAGATTTTGTTATATACTTCTTCTTTAGCTACACTCTTGTGTAAGGGGATAGGTGTCAAATAAATGTCTAAAATTTCAATCTTATTTCACAGCTTGGTTTCTTCTCATATACATCATATCACTGTCTTTGAAAAATGGTAAATCTTTCATAAAATACTTTGACTAGTGCCTAATAATTCTACAAAAATAAGCAGAATAAATCTAGAAAATAAAAAAAGTCAAGCCTCTTGCTGACACTGAGGAAAAAAAAAACATAGTATTATCATGCCATTAATGATAACAAAACTGAATGATGCTTAATGATGTTTAGCAAAATTGAATAATGCCAGCAGTTTACATGTAACATATCAGATTTTAGATGTGATCTTAAGACTAGTAAGAGACACTGATGCATAGTAGGGAATAAAGTCTTGAGTGAAAGGCAATAAAGAAAAGCTCAAAGAAGGTTTAGAAAGATAAAAGGAGCCATTACTGGACCAGCATTCTCCCAGATATTGTGGTCAAAGCCAGTGAAGGGATTTATTATGTAAAGCAAAAAATCTTAAAATCAATAGGATGCTTTACTGGTATTCATAGTAGTGCTTGTAATGTATGGAATGGAGAGCTTAATTAATCCATATAAAAGTCTGTATTTTGAATTCTTTTGAGGTTTTCTGCAGCAAGCTGGAAGTTTGCAAATCTCTATTTAATAGATAACAGAAGCAGATATCAATAGTTTTGAACTGGTGTGTTAGTGGATCGATTGTTATCTGGAAATATGCATCTAATGTCAATCAGGAAAAAAATTATTACTTAAATGTTTTGGAAAGGCAGAATAGATTCAGACATATGAATCAGATAGAACACTTCACATTTCAGAATTACATTTGTTTAAAACAAAACAAAATTCCAAGAAAATGGAAAATATTTTCAAGTCCATTTGAAACATCTCAACGTTCTTTTAAGTAAAGGAAGGATTTTTATAATTTATAAATCTACCACAACATAATTAATGGATATCTGCATAATGCACTGATATGTTATATAATTTTCTAATATTTTTTCAGTAAAATTTTTTCTCTAAAATTCTTCATAAATTGAAAATATTCCAGAGAAGTTTATATTCAGCTAGAAAGTTTATATTCAGCTGAAAACTTCATGTTAACTACTGTCACTCAAAGAGACGATAACCACAATGTAATAATGCCATTTGATTACTGTTTCCTCTTGTTTCAAAGTATTGAGGATGAATTTCTATCTCTTGCTGTCATGATCAAAAATATTCTAAGCCCTGTTTTAGCACACCAGAGAGGTCTGCTATTATGAGCCAAGTTCTTAATGGAAAACATCTTCCTAGATAGTTTTCTCCCATTTACGAGAAAGAACTTGTTTATATAAATCAGTATTCCAAAAAGGGAGAGGCTAAAGCATCACTTTGTTTTTTTGTGCTAAGAGATTCAGTGAGATACAGAATCTCTCTTTTTATTTGCTTGCAAATGTGTGTATATTTTCTTTTAGAAAAGCAGCAACAGTTCAGGTTATCAGCTTGCCTTCCTGAAAGTGTCAAGAGATGGGAGTGTTAACACTGCTGTTCACTGCCCTCAACAGAAAATAATAAAACAAACACATTGCAAATAATTGAAAAAAAAGGAAGGAAAAAAAAAAGGATGAAGGCCTGTCTTTATTTTTTAGGGCTGAATGTTTTCAACTAAACTGACTCATATTTTCCATCACTTACTTGCAGTGCTGAATGGGAGGAATTTTTTAATTCAGTTCAAGGACAGATAATTTTTTCAATGAGGTTCCAGCAAAGAAAGAAGATAAACATGAATATTGTCAAAAGCCTTCTATATTTTGAGTTTCACCTAACAGATTACAGAGTTATAGGATGGCTAAGGTTAGAAGGGACTTCTGGAGCAGCTAGTTCAAGCCGCCTTGAGTTCCAGCTCAAGCAGAATCACTTATAGCACATTGCACAAGAATGTGTCCAGACTTCTTTTGAATATTTCCACAATCTTTCTGGTTAATCTTTCCCAGTGTTTTGCCACTGTCACAGTAAAGATTTTTTTTTTCTTGTGTTTCAGTTTGTGCCCATTGCCTCTCCTCCTGGCACCTGGCCTCCCCTAAGAGTCTGGTCTCATCGTATCTACATGCTTCCTTAAGTTATCTGTATACACTGATAAGATCTCCTCTCAGCCTTCTCTCCTTTCAGCTGAACAGGTCCATATGAGAAATGTCAGGTTTTTAATTATTTTTTTAGCTCTGCGCTAGACTTTCTCCATTCTTATACCTAGGGGACACAACACTCCAGAGCTGAGTAGAGAGCATCATCTTCCTTGACCTACTGGCAACACTCTTCCTAATGCACCCCAAAATATTCTTCACTTTCTTGACCACAAGGGCAAATAGCTGGCTAATAATCATCCTGCAGTCTGCCAGGACATTCATGTCACAAGACTTACTTTCTAGAACATCAGAAAAATCTGTAGTTTGTAATAAAAGTATTAATTACAAGCTTTATTTCATTAAAAAGTAAAAAATAATCTTGGATAACACCAAAATCTATTTTTGAAAGGAATAAAAGGGTAAATAATTAACAAGATTTTGAAGAAAATGATTTTATTTAAATAAGTTTATATATAGGCCATGCTAAGAGTGGTAGGATACTTTATTTCAGATGGGCAAATTCCTTCTTTTCACATAAAATCACAGTAAAATGGTTTGGGAAGGATTTCTCTGCACAGATCAGAGTAGATAGATTCTTACACGCTTAAGCTGTGGTGTGCTAAAGGAACTGATTGGAAGATGTCACAGTAGTACTTTGGATTTTACAGCCTGCACAACTGCTGCTCTATGTTGTTTTCAGAAGGCTTGATCAGCAAATAAATTTACAGATATGCTTCCTATTTCACTGCAGTCTTTCACTCTTTATCTCAAACTAGAAATGAGTTCATGTGCTTAGGAGTTACAGAATGGATAGAAGTCAAGCCAATGACTTATGCCTGGCACTGCATCCTTGAAATGTTTTATACAGTATCTGAGGCAGAAATAGAAAGAATGAGGAAGGTCAAAAAAGGAAAATGAGTAGAAAACAGAGATATACATTTCCTAAAGGTTTTCAGCTTCATTTGCATGTGCTACTCTATTAGTCTGAGTGAACTCCATGAAGATGTGAACATCAGTCAGAGAAGGGCAAAACTAATCTCAGGACTGTAAACAGTCTTTGACCAGTTGCATTGCAAGTGACTTGCAACTGAATATAGCCAACACATGACAAATGCAGATGATCAGAAAAAGGCATTCCTCCAAGGATGCACACAGTGAGCACAAAGCTTGGAAAGCAATATTAAGAAGTCTGACTTTGTAATATCAGGATCAAAGACAAGGGCAAGCAAATAACTATGCAACACAAGTGATCAGATCATGGCATGGTATTTGCTATATTCATGGCATGGAAAATATATCAATACAAATTTGCTATATCCATGGCATGGAAAATATATCAATACAAAATTAGATATAGAAGTATGCTCTCAGAATATTTTATGAAGAATTCTGTCTTCCCTGTGAAAACAAAACAAAACAAACACACAAAAAATGTTTTTTTTTAGCAGAAATTTGAAGGTAATGTTAGTTTTCCAGTCAATTTTCAGCACCCCTTCCTCCCAAACCTGTCTCTGAAAGCTTTCAGACAGAATATTTGTTTTTAAGTGACACTGTCTGCTGTCTGCACTTTTAGTTTGAATGTCTTATACTTCTGTAACCTGAATGAACCAGCATGGTATTAGTTACTGCTGTAAATTTTATTTCTTCTTTCCTTGACCGTTTGTCTCAAGGAACACTGCATTTCTCAAGTAAAAGGTCAGCATCATCTCTGTACCTCGGTCCCAGCCAGAGTAAAACCTGGACATGAATCAGCCACACAGTCCCAAGTTAAGGGAATCCATTCTGAGAAACCACAGTTAGCAGACAGCATCAAGCAAGTTTGTATTGGGAACCGACTCTTTACATGCATCAGGAGTATACTTTGTGCAAGGTCTCTGAGTGCATTCCCTTTGAGTTAGTTGTCATGTCGGTAATTCCGACAGGATGAATTTCACTTCTCTCTCATTTTGAGGTCAAAATCCCAATGCTCAAATAGTGTTTCTACACAGAGCATCTGGCATCTGTGAATCCATTCTTCGGGAGCATGTAACTATACATTAAATTATACTATTTATTTACAAAACAAGGATGGGAAAAACTTACAAGAAAAATAATTTAAAATATTACTTTCTCTGTATGGTTATCTTGAGTCTAGCATAGTACCCCTAAAGACATAAGGCAGCCTAACCTTCTCAGTCTGCGAGAGTGCATCACTACTGTATGAAATATAGGAAATATTAACTTGAGAAAATAATCCTCAGTCTTTTAATCGATAAATTAAAAATAAATAAAGGAATAATAAATGTTATGTGCTATATTCAGCTTATGTGGTGGTGCTTTTCACATTTTTTCCTTTCATTCTATGTTTTGCTTGGATTTTTGAGGGCTATAACTTTGGAGTAAGGTAGAAACACAACTTTTCTTTCTCATTGATAGCACGAAGGACAGACTGAAATGGCATCACATTTAGATTTCACATTGACACAACAATTCCACACAGAGTTTTCAAAATGTTGTGTTTTTGCTTTGCTATTAGTTTGAGGCAGAAGTCATGCTATAGGAATAAGTAAGTAAGAGCACAAAGGAATTCTCTAGGGGAAATTGAGGGTTTTGGACCATCTCTGACATTTTGTGGTGAATTCTAGTAATATAACACTCCCATGCGTATACTGTGTGCATTTTGAAAATAGCATTATGCAATATTAAGGGCAGTAATGCTACAGTCCAAGGTTCCAAACTAGCAAAGAAATAGTTGAATTTGATTCTTTCCTGTCCTGCCAGATATTGCCTAAGGCACAAACGAAACTCTGAAATTCAGGTTTTCTCTGATACCTACCTATTTGTTTTCCTGCAACTTCATATTCCTTAAAACTTCATGTTCCTTAAAATAGGTTGTTGATATATTGCTAACCATTTCCTTATCTTCTAAGCTTAGAGAACCAAAAGATTGATTTTCATTAACCTGAAGAAACTTTTGATTTTCTTCTTCCATTTTGCAGAGGATTAGAGAAGGGGTTGTAGCAACATTACAAGTTGGACAGTATCATCTTTTGTTTCTCATGAGAGATCTCAAATCATCCTTAAGTCTGCAAAAAAAACTAACACTTCCAGTTCTTTCCTGCAAAATTCTGTTTCACAGAATGTTTTCATCTTTTTGGAAGTACAGGATAAAACTTCCACTTGCATTTCTAGAAATGGATGCAATATCCTCCCAGTCATCCTGTTGGAATGTGTCCCAACCTACACTTGGATGTGCTGGAGATGTCCCAACTACACTTTCACTTGCAAATGGGAATTGGTGGACAGAAATGAAGACAGATTTAGTAAGAATGAAGTGAGGTTGCTATATATTACTAGCTCACAAAACAAGGCAAAAAGTCTGATGGAAAAGTCTGACTGTCAAGACATGCTAGAAAACTCCTCTGGTGTCTGTTTCTTCCCCTATCCATTCAATAGAGACAAGCAATACCCTAGCAGGACTCTGTAGACAATATCAAACAGATCAACAAAAGTTCAGTCTCACAGAAAGGCTGGAAAGAACAATGACTGCAAAGGTAACATCTCACCTCTAAAAATTGGACTTCTTATCTAAAATAGTTATCTGAACCTGTTCATTAAGCACAGGAGGTTCCACCTGCAGGTGAGGGTGAACTTCTTTCCTGTGAGGATTACAGAGCAGTGGAACAGGCTGCCCAGGGAGGTTGTGGAGTCTCCTTCTCTGGAGGTCTTCAAAACCCACCTGGATGCCACCCTGTGCCACATGCTCTAGGTGTGCCTGCTTGAGCGGGAAGGTTGGACTAGATGATCTCTAGAGGTCCCTTCCAACCTTGAACATTCTGTGATTCTTTGAGTGAACTGAACCAGTCATAAATATCTGCCTAAAATTAAAAATAAGGCCAAATTTGATAATGCACGCAAAATGAAATGGAATCTTCAATTCGTGATATATATTTAAAGCCCTTTAAAATATTTTTTAAAGTAGTTTTATGGAAGTTGATGCAAATTCAAATAAATAATTTGTATGAATACATATTTTCCTTAGAGAAAAATAATTTCTAAGTTATTTTTCAATAGTTCTAATTATAATTGCTAATGTCTATAATGTGCATCTGTATGTCTAATGTCTATAATGTGCATGTCTATGATGTGCTAATGTCTATAATGTGTTTTGAGAAAGTACAAAAGGAATAATTGCATCAAGCATCAGAAAGTTTAGCTATGGAGTCAAAATATTATTGAAAATATATTGACCGTGATAGTAATTACCTGTGCAAATTCTTTGTATGAATATTTGTTTCTTCTCAAATGTTTTTGTTTGTTAAACTTCAGAGCATAGCATTTTAGCCTAAATCAAGAATCACATACTCTGTGTTAAAAAAAAGTTTGTTGTTTTTATGCTATGGAATATGAAGATGAGTTCAGTTAGACTGTGGAGTAGGAGGACTGATGAACAGAGGTTTTTATGACTGCAAGTGTTTAGGAATTGATGAGACATATGTCTCATCTGGTGGTTTGTGATTTGTTACAGATGATTCCACTGTGAGGCTGGGGCATGGAAGGAATAACCTGTCAAGGTCATGACCAATTTTCTGTAGTTCTTAGTAAGAAAGTATTAAGAGCTTTCCTCTTCTTTCTCCATTTTGTTGTCTCCAGAAACCTGTATTCTTGATACATATTTTGGCAATGACAGGAATTGGTGCTGATCATTCAAGTTCAAAATACTAGACACATCATGAGAAAATCAAGAGTTAACCATGGAGAATAAATGATTAACAGAATTTCAAAGATATTGAGTGGACAGATCATTTCAGGAATTATTTTTTCTGAGCAAACATCCAGGCACCATGTATTGTACAAATTTAACAGTAACTAGAAGCCAAACTGGTCTGACTGAGCTATAGTAGCTAATAGCAAATATTGTGATGGTGAGAATAGACAAAATCCAATTTTGAATCCAAAATTATCTCTTTGAAAGTATTTGGTGTAGGTCTTTGAACTCCATGTAGTAGTGAGTGGGAAATCCACACTGGTATATTTAGATATCAAATATTCACATTTAGTTGCTGTATATAGTACAAGAGTTAGCTGTGAACATACATTGCTGCCTGCTCAGAGTCTGACAGCTTTAGCAGTTTTTATCTAGCCCTCTGTTCCTGAATTACAACATGAAAATTTAAAGATAGAAGAGATATTACTTGGATCACCTAATTTATCTCCACTCATTACAAACTTCTTTTTACACCTCTAGAATTACATCATACATTTTAAAAAGGCACTGGAACTTATTAAGGAAACCAAAGCAAAATCTCTCAGTTATTATAATCCCAGTTCTGCATCCCTTTAACATCACCTCTAGAGCTCATTCTTGCACAGTTGAGGAACTAATGAATATACTAATGAATATACATCTCTTCTCTTCAACATAGAACTGCATCAGCTGTAAATGCATCCGTAACTTCTTTAAGGTATCTATGTGAGCATTTTTATACAAATTTTTACTTTATCTATATGTAGAAATGTAAATATATACATTTGCATATGTACATGCTTCTATTGATATGGAAATTTAAATATAAATCTAAGGTCATAATCTAGCTAGCATGTTGGATCACTTCTCCAGATAGCTAGACTAATACGTCCCTTTCTCAGGAGCTTCATACAGTTGATAAATTTGGGTAAAACATTATAAATTGTGAAAGGTTATGGTCAGGATGTGATACTGAACCACATTTCTTTTAGTACTAATAGCCAAGCACCAGCAGTGATTCCTATAAAGTAGTATATACTCTCTCCTTTCATGTCTGGATGTCTTCAGGGACTTCAATGGCAATCTGAAGAAGAAATAATGGGATATATAAGTAATGCAGGATGAGTTGTATTAGATTTGCATAATAAAGGGGGAAATGTGTGCTATTACCCTATATCAATAGCATTCAGCACAAAAACTCAAGATTTTGTTTCATGTTCTCTTCTTTAGTATCACGACGAGCAGTTTGTGCAAAACATCTTTTTAATATTTTAAATATTCTTTTCTTTTTTTTTCTTTTTTTGTATTTAAGGAAAACTGTGTCAGGAATATTTTGATTCTTTAATCGTCCTTCTAATCTAGTAATGTGCATACTTCATTTCTTATGCTCTCTTCATCTTTATAGTTTTATAAATGTCCATGCAAGCCTATGACCCTTTAACACTAATTAGATGTCTAAGTGCTTCAAAGAAGAAAAGAACAAAATAATTGTTAATTATTAGGCTTTTTCTTTTTTTTGTCCTGATTTTAATGTGTTATGCAATTTTTTTCCTTATTTTTGTGTGTTCTTTTTTCTATAGTTATTTATATATATATGACAAGTCATATACTTGTTAGGCCATAGCATTATAAGTAATTCCACATGGATTCCACATGGATCATTGAAATATTGACTACAATATTGAATAAATGAGTGAAGATACATGTTTTCTGGCAGACAGATGCACAAAACACTCTCAGAACTGTTTATATGGAGCTAATTGGAATTTTTTTCTAAAGATCAGTAGAGTTCTATTGAGTTATATGGCAGAAAACTTTTTTACCATATCTTATGGTGAACAGGTAGATGCATATAAAGGTGTAGAGACCTCAGATCTGACTCTGCATACACCATCACTGTTCTGGAAGTGCTGGAGAACTCACTGTAGTCCATTTAGCCATCTAGATATTAACCAATTCAAATACAATCCCAGAGAAATACCTACCAGGTCATGCCTGACACAAAATTTCACTTATGAGAACAAGTTAATAAGCCCACAGTGCTTTGAATAGTTCCCATATAGCTTGATGGCTTCTGGATGTATGATGGCTCAGGTTCAGCAGTTTCCAGGCTTCTTCTCATCACTTTTATCAATTCAGTAGATTGGGTAGACTGTGAGAATTACCTATATTCAAGTATATCAAAGCCTTCCATGAATGAGGAACACATAGAAAAATCAGGATAGAGAAAGGAAAAGAGAGATTTATATATATTTAATTTTATAAATATATATACATATAAATGAAGAGTATGAAGAGGTTTATTTTAAAATCTTTTTTTAATACAATTGTTAATAATTGACATCCTGCCAAAACCAACTTCTTTACATGCATTCCCAAACTGTGCATGTAGTACTGTAAATTTTTAAGCTTGATTCATAAAATACCTTTTATTTAGTTATTATAGTTATAGTCACTTGCCAACTTATAGGTTGACTTGATAACATGATTTAACCATTTGACAGATGAACAAGGATTTAAGATTTTGTAGAACACTTTAAAGCATTCTGCAATAGCCTAGAATTCTCTAATAATCTGTAATAACCTGTAATAATAGATTTCTGATTTGGAAATACAAAAAATAAACTTACTTGAGAATCAGCATTTTTAGAGAGTCCATGAATTCACTTTGCTCCTTCTTCCCAAGCAAATGGTGAATTCAAAGTCCCTTTGAATGTTTTCTTTTGTGTTTCCTATCATCAATCAGCATGAATCAGACTCAATCTAAATGATCTATTTACAGACAGCTATTCCAGAACAACTGTTATTGAACAAAACATGGGAAAACTTCTCTTATTGTAGAATATAGTACCTTACTTCTACATAAAATAATCTGTGTTTGATCTAAATCAGAGTAAATAACTCTTGTTGAGATAAGCGTATTTTGATATTAGTAATGAACTTTTTAGTATGAACATTCATACTAAACTTAATAGAAGAATTTATCTTTAAATGTATATTTGCTTATATCGCTGCAGTTGAGGGTGCTATATTAGCCCAAATAGCAAAGAGCCATAACTATCAAGGAGTTCAAAGATAGAGACAATTTCCAGCATATACACATTTCAAACAAAGCAACTGAGTTCAAATTGTGGTCCAGAAGTGGTACTCTGAACATAAAAGAAATGAGAAAAAAAAAATCAGTCTTCAAGCCAGTGAATTCAGTTTTATACACATGACCTGATCTCACACCCATTGAAGTCAATGCATATTTCTATAAGGAATGTCAAAAGCATACAATATTAATTCAGTATATATTGAAAATCTACCCCAAGATTCCTTCCTTAGTCTGACTTTTAAAATTGCATTTTAAAACAATCAGCTTGAACCAAGTCTATCATTTTTCTTGAGCACATAGCATGCTCATTGCTAGTGGTTAATAGAAAGAAGCAATACTACTTGTTACCCAAATCCCTTCAGCATGGTTATCTCTATTTATATAAAATATGTAAACAGTATCATAATGCCACTACTGATACTAAGTGAAACTATTAAAATACTTAAACAAAATAAACACACAAACTTCAAATATTATAACACTTTAAAATAATTCAAAGGAACGTTAGATTGCTTAACTAATTATATGGTGGATTTCCAAAATTTCTATGATGTGACTAAGCTAAGTGCAGTTAGCCTTATGAAGTCTGTGGAGCTGAGACAATTTTATTAAAGAAAAACAAACAAAAAAAGCCTTACTTTCATAAAACAGAATTGCTTTCATCTACATAATCATCCCTCTAGGTCGTCTGCTATTACTTCTTACTGAGGCATCACATCATGTTTCGGTAATACAAACACTCATTTTCTTGATTCAGAACTCCTCTGATTGCTACTAACAAAGTCTATAGCTGTTAGCTCAAGAGCTGGCATGACTTCTTATCACCCTGTAGTTTGATTCTTCTCCCAAGCAATGGGCTGGAACATTCTAAATTACTTCAAAATTTTTGTTATTATTTTAAAGCATTAAAGCTGTACTTAATCAGACTGATCTGTTACAAAAGACCTGCTGCCTTTAGTGTTTGATCTCTTGTTTCTTTACTTTTTAAAAAAATATATATATGAGATATATAGCCCCAAGGTATAACAACCTTGAAAACATCTATGCTTCTCAAATTATGGGAAAACAAGTAAAATTAGCTGTTCTTTACATGAAAGAAGTTGAACGAATATCTTTGATATGCTCTATTTTGTTGAGAGAAAGCAGTTACTGAGAAATAAACCATGTTAGGTCCAAAAGCAGTGAAAATAAAGGAAAAAAAAAGTTCCAAAATAATGAAATAATGGATTAGCTTTTGTGTACAATTATTCATGAATAGTTTTCTCTTGAAGAAATGACATCCAAATTAATACCAAATATATATATATATGAAAGAATGAAAATAAAAATGACTAAACTGTATTGAACAAACCTTTATAAATTTTAATAGGAGAATAGAGTTACTGATAGAAATGAGATAGATTGAATAGATTGATTGATAGATTGAATAGATTGATAGATTGAATAGATTGATAGATTGAATAGCTCATCTTTGGCTATAAAACATTAAAAAAAATCACCCTAAACACACAAATTCTTTAAAATACAAAGAAGGCAAATCAGTCAAAACATGGTTTATGGACAAAGTTACAGGAACCCAAGTGGATAAATCTCCAGTCTTTATATTTTTGCTAGCAATGACAGCTGTGATTTTCAAAGATTACAGTCTGCCAGATCAAAGCCTACTCACTCTTTAGGAAGACTGAACAATCAGCAAAAGACAAAAAGCAGAGTTAATACAGCACCGTTAAGACCAACGCCTAAAGGTCCAAGTTATATATCTCTGAGCACTTGTCTACTGCAGTAGGGGAAGCATAACTACTACAGTCATCTCTGACTTACTGGTCTACTATGTTTTATGACATTGTGCAAGTCCTTAAGTGATCCTGTGCTACAAAATGGGGAAAAAAAATCTATTCAGGACCTTTAGTCTATTTTGATTAGTTAATTTATAAAACTTTAGCTTTTACTTTCACAGTGCCTTTCTTGCTCTTTTTTTTTTAATAAAGTTACAACACCAGTTGTTACAGAGATTATGCAAAAAGCTTTCATTCCTTTTTTTTTTTTTAAAAAAGAAAGAGCCTACACTTAGTTCTGAGTCTCCTACTGCCTTTAGAATTCCCAACTATCACGTCTTTTCTGGCATTTAATTTCTAGAAAAAAATGGCAGATGTCTTTTCTTGGATGAGCTCAAGAAAATCGGTAATTAATAACAGACCCAGAAAATCATTAGTATACAAATAATCTACGGTGAGCTTTCAGAAAACTTGTGTTTTTCTTCTCCTGAATCTTATCTTACTTCTTGATTCAAAGAAGATATTTAAATAAATATGTAGTATTTTTTGTCACTGTCTTCAAGTGTAAAGAAGGCATTTGACAGAGTAGAACATTTAACGTTTGTGATAAGCACGAAATATGATCACACTTTTGTGTGTAAAACATACAAAATTGCTTCATTTGGATCTCCTTCAAAATTTTTAGTGTGTCAATAAGGTCTTTTTTTTTCTTGATATTCTCTTTTTCCTTTAGCATTCAGAAATATAATTATTTTCAAATGAAATAACTAATGTAATTGGTAAAGGACATTAGAATAGGAATAAGGAGAAAGAAAATGCTTAACATAGTGAAAATCTTTGTTTTTCCACGCAAAACTAGAAAGCTGACCAAGTATATGGGAAATCATACTGCAGTCTGTTCCAGACAGACAAATGTCTGTTGGCTCAATAAGAATTTTGATGCCTAAGTATACAGGACAGTATTTATTTTTATGTGCCACTATATTATCTAAATTTGCAAAAATAATGAAGTATTGCATTTGTTAATATCAGTAGTCATAAGTTCTTCCAAATTAACCAAATTTATGTAATTAATTGTATTAAATAGGCAGAGAATCTCCTCAATAAACACTCAAAGGTTTTCTGAAAGAGAATATTTACCCCCTTGTACTACTGCTGTGAAAAAGCAAAATAAATTGGAACAGGTTGCAGGTCTCTAGGTGTGGTAGACAGAAAATCCATTAATTACTGCTCATAAGTATAATTATGTTTACAGTACACTACATTTCTAGATGTCTATGGGCTTCAAAGAAATGAAAGGTTTAATTAAAAACTTTGGGAAGGCAAATCAGTAAGCTTAAAAAAGAAAAATTCTTCCAGCCAAGAGAGGCATGGGAAGCTTAATTTCCCTTAATTTGTATCTGTGTTATCTAAATAAAGAGCTCACATTCTGGTAGCCATTGCATAACAATGAAATGACACTATGGCTTTACAATGAAAACTATGTTTTTGAGAAAGAGTCGGAGAATTCTCCCTTCTTCATTTTCTTCTTCTCAATTCTCTTCCAAGAGATCATCACCTGCACTACAGTGGAACCGATGAAACTTAGCTGGACTGGAGGTAGTAACTAATCTTGCTGCATCTCTTCTGTTTGCTTGCTTATCTTTCTTCTTCTTTTCTTTTTCTTTTCTCCTCTCCTTCTGTCTGTCCTATTGTTATTATAAAAATACAACTTATAAAGTTGTTTGACATTTGACCCCGTTTATGTCTTAATCTCGTTCTTGGGATCATATCAAATCCTCCCCGACAGTGGATCAGGACAGATGATCATGAAAAAAGTATAATATAGAAAAATAATAATCTTCCCATAGAAAATAGTTTATATTGGAATCTTAAAGTCTAAGAAAAGTAATTTTACAGGCAAATATTATATTATACTTCTGTGCAACCTACTGTTGTAATCTCATTCTAATAAACGGCAGTGATTTCATCACTAGTTATTAAAAGAGAATTCAAGTAATGCTGAATTATACTGAGGATTAGTAAATGCCTAGAATGTCTTCTTAGGATATAATTCACAATAACACCTTTAATTCTTCATGTGTGTGGTCATCACATATATTTAACATACACTTCTCTCGAAGTAAAAATTAGGGGACATATACTACCACTGAGTTTCTAATATCAGGATGTAGGGGCTGTTACTGTAGAGAATATCTTCTCTTTAGCAGTCAGAAGCCATTAAGCACCCAGGCTGCCATGTTCATTTCCGATCTAGGTATTGATATCCAAATTGATAGTGCTCAGCTATAAGTTAGGCCTCTACAGAAGGCAAATACTAACCTCAGTGCAAGTAAGTCATGGACCCCTGAATAGAAGTTGGTGTGAATTGAGATCTTAAACTCATAATGCGATGCAATATATATACAAAATTTAAAACTAGATATAGTAAAAATATTCATATGTAATAAAAATATTCAGTATTCATATTCAAATATTTATTAAGGAATTGTCTCAAATAGATATATTTCTTTCTAGTTTTGATTAAAGTAATGAATGAATATAGGATCTGATGGATAAACAACATATACTAGCAGCACTTCTGCTTGTATAATTAAGATCAATGTAATTGTTCTGTATTAAAAGTGGAAAAAGGACACTGTAAGCATGTATGAATTTTAAAATTAAGAGGCAAAACATGTTAAAGTCAATTTAGATAAGCAATTTTCCTTTAATTGAATACTATTATCTCAACTAGTGTATCTAGAATGTAGATTTTTCAGAGAACGGAGTATAATACAAAACCTATTTCTGTTTTATCCATACAAATTTGCAAGAGACCTCATAGAGCTCCTCATAATATTGCATCTGAATTTGCTTCAGACTGATTGAAAAGAATGTCTTGACCTCCTTTTTTTTTCCATTCTGGTCTTTGTCTTCTGGAAAAAAAATCATGATTTTCTAATTATAAAATTTATTAATTCTCATAAAGGACTTGGACTCTTAGTTAGCTCTTGAGATATTTCATAGAAGTTGATCACAAAATGATTCACAATTTAATCTCAAACTCAAATGGAATTTAGATTTAGAGACAAAGGATATCCTCTTGCCAGGCTACTTATAAACATTTACAAAATATAGAAGTAACTGATTTATTCATATAGATAACATTTCTGACATCGTTTCCAGGCATTTCTTAATTATATTTAACAATGAAGATAATTCAAATGTGCCTTGCTGATATTATAAAGTATTATTTCTGTGAGAATGGATTTAAGTTTCAATCTTCAAAATGATAATAAAGCAGCAGCAAAGGTTGTTATTTTTCAGGTTTGGGTGTTTGTTGTCAAATGTCTTGCTGATAATATTGTCTTTTTATTTGTTTCATGTAGTATACTGTCCATTTAACCCTCTCCTTTTCCCTTATTCCCTACTGTCTCTCTCTTGCTTTCTCTTTTTTTTTTTTCCATTCCAGAAGTCCAGCATATACTTAGTGTATTGTTTTAATAAGACTTCTGCAATTTTATTTTTCTCTCTCTTTTCATTCTCAGAAAATCACTCATAAAAGTCCTCAAGATGACTTTTTCACATAAGTATTACATTCTTTTTTTCTTATTCTTAACATCATGCATTTTAAATAAGGCACACAAAAATCTGCATTTGGAAAACTAGATACTTTGAGTTCAACAAGAATAATTTATTGGAATAAGAACTGAGAATATTTATTCTAGTAGTTTGATTACTTTTTATTTTTTAAAAAATAAATATTTTTAAGAGAAATGAGAACAATACATAGAGGTAGATTTAAAAGAAAGGAATAGGAGCAGATGATGAAAGAACAAAGTCTAAAGGGAGACATAAATATATGTTTTATGTAAATGACATGTTCCCTCTCACTGGAATTGTGAAACTTGGAATTGAATTGAATATTCAATTGTGGATTGAATATTAGGATGAAACACATACACACACAAAGGGGATAAAGCAACAGAGTTTTTCACAGTAAATGATTTAGTTATTTGGTCACTTTCTGTTACTACTCTTCCAAAAAGTATTTAGAGTACAGAATTGAATGAAATGTCAAGCTCTTTTGATTTGTTAAGTAATCTGCAAAAGATCAGCTACAGTCATGACATCTGTGTTTGATTAACAAAGACAACATAATCCAATATGACATTCTGTTCAGAAGGATTAAATATTATTACATAAATAAGGCGGTCAAATAATTTACCAGAATATCTGTTTATGTATGTGCAGTTCAAAAGTGTCATTTTTATAGTTGCTGTTTAAATGTAAGATAATGGAGGACCTTTGCTCAGCTTTTCAGTAGCTATTTACATTCCGTTGTTTCTTCTCTGTCCAGTTCAAGAAATGACCCCAGCTGGGTCCTCAAGACATTTTAAGCTTCTGTTTAAGAAATCTGAGTCATTGAGTCACTTCTAAGTCCAAGTCAGATACATCTACTTACTGCTTAATCTATAGACATGCAAAAAATATATAGTTTGATCATTATTTTTAGACTGGACATTTACATGAAACAGTAAAGTGAAGTAAAGCTAATCAAATGAAAGCAATTGTTGGAAATAAAGGCTGTAGATCTAACAAGAACGAAAGCATTGCTTCACAAGCAGAAACACTGAAAAGTCATATGAAAATTAGACAGCGAGAAGCATTTTTTTCAGGATTAATATGAGCTAATATACAGCATACAGCAAAACAATAACAACTCGAGAAATGAAGAATAAACAAAACTGAAGTGGAAAATATATATGTTCATTGAAGAGTTAGTACAGTAGACCATAATTTTTGATTAAAAAAAAAAAGGAGGAAATTGTTCTGGGGATTAGCACATCTCAGTTATTTCAGAATACTTTACTTGGTCTCAGAGACCTGTTATTTGGGGTGATCCAGACATGTGATGTCATCTTAAAATCCTTCCTCCCTATTTCAGGGGAGAAAATCTGACCAAAGGCTAGAATGCCTTATTCAAAAAACAACAGTATTAGGCTGGCTGTGAGTATGATTCTAAGATACATTTATCTTTAGCATCCATTTAAAACTTTCTTGAGTACCATTTGTTTAAGCAATGCGAACAAAATAGGAAGGGGGGCAGCTGTCATACTGCCTGGCAATAAATACTGTAGAGTAAGGAAATGACAGGTGTAAGTGTCTTTAGAACAAATGGATGTCAGAAGAGAGAGATCATTTGGAACGATTTGAAACATTTTGTAATTTACTCTCAATCACCCAGCCAGTCTTAGTGCCTACTCTTGAGGTACTGCAGAGGTTGAGGTAGGATTATGAAACAACCAGGCTGAATGGGGATTTCTGGTTCCATTTTGTTTCGTAGCTTATAATATCTCAAAATGAGAAATTAAATACAACTTTTTACCTCTTAAAACTTGGAAAGGAGGAAGATAAACATAGCATAATAGAAGAAGTATAAAATAAATTAGAACATTAAATTCAAATGTCTATCTAAAATTTTGCTTTTAAGCAAAGTTTTGATGCAGCAAAAGACTGCAGATGTCAGTGGGCAAACTTACAGCACAGTAAACACTTAAACAAGAAATGTTGTTGCAATTCCCTTGCTTTAATATATTTTTCCTATGTAAACAATTTCAATTACATTCTCATATTGAATAGAATTTTACTATATTATAGAAAATACCATAATGTACTGGAGAAAATATGGTTCCTTTCATGCACTTCAAAGTATAACATTAAAAAAAAAATATAAAAATCTTCATTCAATAGTGGGATTAGACCAGTATCAGAGTTTCTTTCATGGAGTTAAATGAATTGAGACTTTCTGAAAAGGACTACACTCTTCAGTATAGCGAAATGTGGAAGCAATTTTTTTGGTTTTACAGTTAGATGTCCACATTGTGTGCACTGTGTTCAGTCATGGCATTATCAAAGCCTTTTTACTTTATGTGTACTCAGATATCTTAATATAAACAGTTGTTTAAAATAGTATAAAAAATAGCAGTGTGATCTAATTTTCAGTCTGGAATTTTAAATTGTTAGCTTCGTTATTAAATGACCACCTCTTATTTTGATCTGCATTTTATAGCTGCTTTTCCACTATATCTGAGCAAAGTTCTTTCATGTCTTCATTTTACAGTTCAACTACCTTGCAGATATTCAGTTCATGTGGTTTAGATGACCGCTATTGTTCAATGACAATACATATTTCATTAAAGTGTGTTAAATCTAAGGATTATTTCCATACATGAAAGCATTCATTAATTCATTTCTAGATGATCTTTCATCTGTAATCTAGTTAAAAAAGAACTTTAAATAAATTAGTATTATCAGACTCATACATTCTCTGTGGTTTCATTTTAGCTTATAATTTTATCCCACATCATATACTCTATTTGAAGATAAAGAATGTGAGAGGATTTCTTTCAGAAAGAAGCAGAGAGAAAGCTACATATGACAAGACCATGATGCAAAGTCTAAATTTTTAGTTTATATACCATTCACACAAGTCATTTTGTGTGCTTCTAAATATGAGAATTCATAAATATTTTCTTTTATATTAATTTCAGATGAAAAATTCTTAATCAAAAGCTAAAAAAAACTTTTGTAGATTATTTAAAAATAATCCTCAGTTGCCATGTAAGCTTTCACCTACCTTTTCTGATTTTTTACTGATTTTTGAAAAGTGATTTAGATTTCCGTCTCTCCCAATGCCACTAATGAGTGCTAACATCATAATTAAATGTTTTTATCTCTATATAATAACTTTCTGATCAATCCATATTGATTCTGCATTTCCTACAGTGCCCTGCCCTGAGTTGTCTTTCAGTCTTCACTGAGTTACAAAAAAGTGACAACTTCGAGGAAATTTTATTAGCTATGAATTCAGATATAAAAACAATGTCTATGTTCTGCCACAACTGACTTATAGCTTTATGATTGTTTCCTGATACCAGAAAAATTGACATAGATTTACCAAAGCAACACAAATGATATAACGAGTCAGAGGGAATGACTTCATAGGAATAATGAAAAGAGCTAAAACTAATGAGTTTAGTTAAATGGTAACTATGGTTGATGAGTGTGAACGACAGAGAGCTAGAGAAAAGGAAATATTTTATAAGGAAAATAGGCAATCCTGGAAATAACAAGATAGATGAACAAAGGGAAATTTTATTCTCAATATCAGTAGATTTGCTGACAGGGAGATGTATGAGATTATGGAATAGCCTTATAGGAGTAGCAGTGGTAGATTCATCACTTGGCGTTTTCAACATTAGACTTTAAAAAGCCTAAAGCACTTCAAAAAATGTAGTTGGAGAAAATTCTGCCTTGACCGAGAGATGAAATGAATAATCTAATAGGCCTTTTCCATCTCTAACTTGTTGCTATGAAACTGCTAGAAAAGACTAAATTTAATCTTATCAATGTCTTTAATTCTTTTTGACATAAATAATCTTAATCTTTTCTCTGTATTTTCTGCCTCTTCTGCCTCCCTTCACATAGACTTAGAAGGGGTATTTAAAATGTTTTTATTCTATTTCTTCTTTTTCAAACACTGCAGGTTAATTTCAGTTCTTAAGTGAATGAAACATGAAAATAAATGGTGCTGTGCTATTAGAGCTGAGCATAAACTCTACTTTTTTTTTTGAATTGTCAAAGATTTTCACTGGACTTCTGTAAAATTTTAGACTTTAATTCCAATTCAAACAAAAACAACCTCTATTTACTCACTATGTTTTGAACATTTTATTTAGAAACCATGGCCAAAGAAATGGTTCAAGACTGATACTGCTGAAAGAAGTGCAAGTGTCACTGAAATCTTTCAGGCAGTACATCTTACTATCCTCTTCTAGAGTTTTTGATTCTGTCTCGGTTCCTATAAGCCATTTCTGTTCAGCAAAGGGGAATGGCAGTGAATGCTTTATTCTCTACAGATCACACAGACATGTCCAAGTGAATATACCAAGGAGGTCTACCATGTCTTCCTTTGAAAGAGGCTTCACAGAGCCAAGGGGCAAAAGCTCTGTTGGATGGGCCGCATCGCAGGAGACAGAAATGCAGCATCTTTCACAGAAGGAGCTGTGGGTGAGTCTCTCATAGGATGAGAAGACTATGGCTGTCTGTAAATTCGCAAACCTTACTGAGATTTAAGGGTAATATGGGTGTACAGCTGTATCACAAGCTGCTTCAGCATTTGTAAAAGTTTCTGCTGCTCATTTTCTTCTGTTGTTAGTGATTCAACTCTTAGCAGGGGGTTGTGTTTGACCTTTTTGCAGGGCAAAGATCACTCAAGAGGCAGAGTGCTTCTCCCCATGTCATAGTGTAAAGCCACAAGAAGCAGAAAATTACCACCATCATAATATACTAGACATACAGTTGGAATACACACTATATTTGTGTGTGTGGGGGGGGAAAGCAGTGTGCCTTCATGGAATCTGTGAAGACTTTTAATTATTTTAAATAATTTTAGTTGTTTTTTGAGGCTAAAAATCATGTGGGTTTAGTAGTTTCTCCTGCCACCTTCCTGAGCCTGAGATAAGGCAAGGCCATAATTCACAAAGTGATTAATTATTATTGTTAAACTGACAGTTTTCTGTTTTACTGCAACTTGGGCACTATACTGTTATTGACAGATTTTTTGCAAAACTGCTTTTAATTAAAAAATGGATGATTTATTGCTATATTCCTTTGAGGAGCAATGAAGAAAAATTTGAAAGTTATCTTTCTGTTAAGCTAGTGTAGATCTGTGGCTTACTAATTTAGTGCACAGCAACATCTAGTCAAGCAACTTCTGAATTTATTTAAGAGTTGTATCTTGACTCCTTCAGTATGTTTGAAATGGCTAACTTGCAAACACACACACACAAAACCTAGCCTGTAAATCATTTTTCTTTAATAAGAATTAATGCCATATACATTAATGCCCAAAAAAAAAAGAGAGAGAGATTAATTTGATTCTTTTTGTTTCTTTGTTCAAGAATTCAAAATCCTTTTGAGGTTTCTGGTAATGTCAACATGGGATACCTTAAATTAAATTCCTGCCATGAATAAGAGTGAACTGATGAAAGAATACTGTTTATACTACTAAGTATATGCAACCATTCTCAATGTTTAAATTCATTACAGAGAATAAAATACAGAAGTGCCTTTGTGGACAATAAGACTCTTGTCCTAAAGACAAGTGGCAGAGCATTCCTATGTAATCACTGACAAGACAGTTGGCACAGATGGAATCCAGTCAAAGGTTCTGAGGGAGATGGCAGAGGTACTCACTAAACTGCTCTTCATCATCTATTGATAGTCTTGCTGAACAGGAAAGGTCCCAGAGCCTGGAAGCATAACAATGCAACATCCATCTAAAAGAAATATCTGAAGAAGAATCCAGGGCACTAATGATCTATCGGCCTGACCTTGGTATTGGAGAAAGATATAGAGCAGATCATCTCAAGGGTGATCACGCAGCATTTGCCTAACAACCAGGGGATCAGGCCCAGCCAACATGGGTTCATGAAAGGCAGGTCCGGCTTGACCAACTTAATCTCCTTCTGTGAGTAGATGACGTGAATGAAATAGATGAGACAAAGACTGTGAGTGTGGTCTACTTAGACTTTAGACAGGCCTTTTACACAGTCTCCCTGTGCATTCTCTTGGAGAAGCTGGAAGCTCGTAGCTTAGACAGGTGTACTCTACACTGGGTGAAAAACTAGCGGGATGACCAAGCCCAAAGAGTGCTAGTGAATGGAGTTAAATCCAGCTTGCAAACAGTGGTGTTCTCCAGGGATCAGTGTTGGGGCTGGTCCTTTTTCTCTACATACCATTAAGTAGTTTTTCAAGGTGTCCTACATTCCTGGGTAGTCATTTTGAGATTTCTTCGCTGTTAGGAAAATTTTGAAAAACCTGAGTAATGGAGCTCTCACCTCTAAAGGATTATGTGTAGGGTATTTCAGACTAGGCACATGAAAATCAGTAGATTTACTGGAAGCTGTTTTGTTTTTAATTCAATAGGTTTTAACACATATCTATGTTTTCTCTTTCAGACAAATGCTGGATATGTGTTTTCCTTTCCTCTCAGTACAAACATACAAAATAGGAGAAAAAGTTAAAGACCTCAATCAAACAGATGTCATAGAAAAATCAAAATAATATCTCATGTAATAACACTTGATACAGTAACCTCAAATTCTGAGAAATCCACTCTTTCATTGCTATCTATACACATGCACAAGTAACTATCCTGCTTCATGATAGTAAATTAGTAGAAATAGAAATAATGATGATTTGTAGGTTGTTATTAAGGCCTGCCATTGAAACTTGATAAAAATAAATGAAAATTGTTATTTATTTAAATGATAACTGCACTTTATGATGATAGGCTAATCACCATTAATTCTTTTGATATTTACTGTAATAAAATTTATTTGAATGAGTTCTTTTGGAATTAGTGGAGGTATCATACAAATTTCTATTATTAATTCAGAACTAATTACCTGGAGCATTTCTAAAAAATAAAGCTAATAATGTAGTACTATGTTTCAAATTTTGGTGCTTGTCATGATTACAAAGAATGCAAAGTATTTTGTTTATTTTGGAAGTAATGAAAAAATTAATAGGAAAGTATATAGTCCTAGTACTGCAGAAACTAGCTGTAGGCTATGGAAAGTCTGAGTCATGTCCTCTTTATTGTTAAAATCTTCAGAACAAGAGCTGTGAGAGCCAACTCTAAGAGTGCTATTGATAACTGTAGATCTGTTTTCCAAATACTCCATTCTTGCTTTAAAAGACATAAACACGAGAGAAGCAGGAGAATCTAAATGTTTTGGCAGCCTTCTTAAATAATCATAGACACACTTCTCCAGTTTTGGATATCTTAGAACATATGCATAACTAACTTGAGTTCTTCACAAAACACAGGATGATTAGGCCTCCTAATCATCTATCCTAGGATAGTGGGAGAAGTCTTAAAACTCCCCTAAGAAGTGACTTGCATTCACACTTCATCAAATAATCAAATTCTTTATATTTTCACATGTAAAAGACTGGACATTTTAAGAAATATGTTTTTGGCTTCAGGTACTCCATTCAGAAGGGGATTCATTCTTACAATTCTCATGTGTAAAGAAGAAAGACAAAGAGAAATAGTAATAATTGTTCAGATTTTCTTACCAATTTGTAAAAATCCCTTGAAATTCATCTCATTGTTTAATAATACTATTAGTAAAAAAAAAATCACATTTAAAAATTAATGAAGATGGTTCGTTGCAAACTTTTTAAAAAACTATAACAAAAAGGAGCAAAAAGTGGTTATTACTACTGTATTGGTACATTTTATTTTAATTGGAAAGTAATCATGACAATCCAAGGTTAACGTTCATATTGCATTAGGAGTGTCAGAAAACATACTGCAAGGATAGAGTGTTTAAAACATATTAAAAATCAGGAGTGATGAACACTGTGCTGTATTGTTAGTTTTCTAATAGTGGACAGAAAATTAACTGCTTTTCCAATTAAAGATTAAAAAAAAATGTAAAAAAAGTGATAAAGTGATCAAAGTGTACAAAGTAGACAAAATGAATTCTATTAAATAAAGTGAAGTTAAAAAAAAAGATACAAACTACACACAGCTAGTACATACCAGTGAGAAGGAGTATGTTTTGTTTGTAACTAAAATATTACCGGAATCTTCAGCAAGTCAAATGTCTAGTGATCTTGAATTAAGAATATTAGAGGATATGTAGTAAGGCACTTCATATTTAATAAGATCTCTCAGTGTTTTGGATCCCTTAAAGGTAAAATTTCAGGTGCAGTTATCAGACTAATGAATGTTGATATGACTATTTTTGGTCTGTATTCTCATTCTTTGAGGTAGAGATAGCAAAATATTGCAGCTGCTACGATCATTGTAACAGGATATCTTATAACTCCCTTGCCTTGTACTTGAAAATTGTGGCAGAGATTTGTGTATATTGTTCTAAAACATTGGTTTTAGTGCGAAGCTTCTTCTTTCATACTAGTTTATTTTTGCTTTCATCTTGTATAATTTCAGTTAGGTTGCAGTTTGAAAGCTGTGGTGGTGGTGATGGGAGGAGATATCAAATACTGTGTTAGCTAATGCTCAGCCGTGGCAGTATTGGATTCACAAACAGTCTGTCAACTCTAGGTCCAATCACCTTTCAAACTGGTTGAATTCAAAATAGCATGATTTATTCAAATACAGCATTTAAAAAGGAAATTTTGGATATCAGTACAGGAAATTCTCTAGCACAGCATGGGGGTTTTTTTTGGCTAGTTCTGATGAACAAATGTGCAATGATCACTCACCCCAGAAGATGGGAGTGGGCTCTCAGTCTCAAGTCTCCTTAGGCAGCATCCTGATCTGAGGGGAGGAAAGGAGGTGCTATTGTCTGACCGATTCCAGAAGTTATGATGGAGTCTTCCCTTCATCTTCTGGTTCTCCTCAGGCAGTGTTCCAATCCGAAGGGAGAAAACGAGCATCAGCCCGTCAACTGATTCCAAATTTATGATGGAATCTTCCCTCTCTCTTCTTTACTCCTTAGTTCACCTTTTATACTTTCTCTTTACATTCAGGTGGAACTTGAGTGACTTTAGTCGTACATACTTGTTATTGATCGGTGAAAAAGTTTCTCACTTTCATTAAAAAGTATAAACAATTGAAAATTTGGAGCACATGGTCAGTGAGGAGTGGTCATACTTTGGAGGTGAGTAACTTTTGAAACAGAGATCTGTTTTGACATTATAATGCTCTTATAATGAGCAATGTTTAAGCAAGGTTCATCTGAAAGGAGTCATTTGCCACCTTTGCTGGCTCAACACTGGACATCTCATTGTATATCTCACATCAGGCAACTACTGTGATGCTTATTAGCAGCACAGCACAGAGACTACAACAGTTTGACCGCAGTGTCTTTACCTTGCTCCACCTCCTGTGATTCCTCTCTGCAGCAGCAAGGAGGGCAGATTATGCTGCCTAGGGAACTGTGGAGGAGCCGAGTCCGTGTGTACCAACCATCCTGGAAGTGACAACTATGTATCACCCCAAGCAATCTTCTTTAATGCCAAAACTTCTGTTAAGATTCTGTGGAATGGTGTCAGATTTGAGATTGTATAAGACTATATGCTGATATTTATATTATATGCCTATATGCCTATATTTCATATTATAGTGTGTTGCATGTATAAATTGTATGTACACTGTTCAAAATAGTCAGTTTCAGCATTAAAAAATCTGTTATATAAAATTCTGCAATTCTTTTTTACTACATGTATTGAGTGATTAGTGTGACAACATCCATAGTTATGGTTTGTCTCTATTCCTCATTGAGGAGAGCAAAAACAAAACCATAATGGGCTGCAAAATATCTACTACCAAGTCAAGTTGTACAGAGTTATATATCGATTTATAAACCACTCTAGTATCGCAGTCATAAGACTTCATTAAAATATTTAAAATCTTTCTTATTAAACTCAAAAGAAGAAATATTGAGATTTAAAATAATTATTTTCAACTGTTTCTGTCTCCTACGTTGTCCTTACATTCAGTGTTTCTTATATAGAACTTAATAGAACTTAATCATCTCTTTAGATATGTTTAAAGAAAGGCTAAAATGTTCATCTGAAAAGAAAGGATGGAAAAAAAATAGCCAGTGGAAATGATCCAGTTTGATCTAATATGTTAAAAAAAAAGATTTATACACACACACACACACACACACACACACACACACACACACATTCATCTGTCTACATCCATATGTATGTATATATGCATGTTTATTTAGGAATAGCACAGAGAAATCTGAGGATATTGAATCTGAGGTAAATGAAGGCAGAAACAGAGGTTTTGCACAGGGCACAATCTTTGCCCAAGATATAAAGAAAATAGCAATTTAACATAGTTTTGGCAAACTCTTTCAAATCAACGCCTGGAAATCCAACTCGATTTAGGTTTGGAGTTGGTTGTTTTCTTTCTTCCCTCCATTAGAGAAAAGGATAGAATTTGAGAATAAAATTTTGAATAAAGCTGTGTAATATTGTGTTTGAAAATACTGAGCACAGTCTTCCTTAGATAACACTCGTATTCCTGACCTGCTTGCCAGACTGCAGCACAGTTACAGAATCCAGAAGTATTAGTAAATGCTGACAGGAGTTGATGTGACTTTTGAGAATTTTATAGCTGCTTACCTCTAATTGCTGAATTAATAGAATCTATTTTTCCTCAGCTTTCACTGCAGAAGCAGCTGTAGATCTCAGGAAACCTGGAAACCCAGTTAATAGAAGTTTGTCTGGGGAGTTAAGCTATTCCCAGATGATGTATAAATCACAGATTTTGTAAATCAGAGCTGAGAGCCTGGAACTTGAAAACTGGATATCCTATAATTTATATTTTCCCAGAGCAGAAGTCTGCAAGCTTTAAGACTGCTTTTTTAATTAGGAGTTTAGAAGGCGATTTAGTCAACAATTAAAAAAGAGAGAAGACAGTTGGCACTGGAAGTCTAGAAGCTTTAGAAATACTAATTTAAAAATATGTAGATAATGAGGAATTTCAACTACCATCATGGTAGTTGAACAGTTAGGAAAATGAATTTACAGGAAAACAGTTTTGGAAGACACTTCAAAAAACCTTTTAAATGAAACAAATAGTATTTATTTAAATAAAATTCTTATTTCATAACAAGAACCAAAAAAAGTCTTAAATGTCTTAAATGTTTTCTGAGGTTTTTAGGCAGAACATCAAGAAGAAATGTCATTCTAATCTGCAAGTAATAAGAGAGACCTCCTGTTACAACAATTTAATGAAAATGTCTTAGTGTGTACTAACATTTTAGAATTCTGAAATACTTTTATAAGTTGTTTTAGATTGAATTAACTTTTGTTACCTGTGATAAATATCAGATTTTTTTCAACTCTTCTATCTCTCAGAAATCTAGACTAAGCATGTTTGGCTAAATTCTTTGCAGATAAAATACAACATTCTGCTGGAGTACTGGATTCTACAGTGTTCTCCTTCTTCTACTTTGGCATTATAATTTGAAGATGTTTAAATACAGTTTTAGGGAAGACAAGCTTCATGACATGAAACTATATTTTTTACTCAGTAACAGTGGATGTGATATCACAAGACTGCCATTTAGTATCTGGAGATATTGAACTAATTCATTTAAACCTAATTCATGAGTGAAAATCATATCTAAATTTCACATAGTATTTTCAAAGTTGTGAAGAGCAGAGAAAACAGATTGTTCTGCTCTTTTTTTCTTCTATTTAGTCTCTAAAGATTATCTTAGTCTTTAAGGACACAAATAGCTTGAAAATGATATATTTGATATGCATGATATGATATATTTTCAAAGTAGAGATCATTGGACAAATGTGAAAACAATATCTGTAGTTTTATTAACAAAACTGGCAGATGTTGAATGGAGATGTTTGTCTCAAATAGTTACAGTAGTATAAAAGTTAGGCTTTGAACTACACTAACTGCCTAATACTTTCTATAATCATTATGGAAATGTACTCAGAAGAATAATGCATATCATTGTAAAAAATAAATAAAGAAACAAACAAAAATGTATAAGGTGTGCTGAAGCATCTGGAGTGCTTTTCTCCTTAATATCTATAAAGGAATTTTGGTTTACTACAGTAGACACCTAAAGTTTGGACAAGAAATAAATCTTATCTTTCATGCAATTGTTTTAAACAGAGATAATTTGCAGTAACAACAACAAAATTATGTTATATGTTACAGCTATATATGCTATGTTATTATGTTATAGCTAATTGAAACTGGAACGTATTTTGTTTAGTGCCCAAAACTATCAATATATTTAAATTTAAGGCAATCTCATAGACAACTGCTCCTTTCAATTCATCAGGAAACCACTAACTAAGTAATTTTAATCTATTGCTTAATAAACAGCATGGGGATAATTTTGGTCTTTAGATTCTGGTCTTTAGATTTTCCTGTCTGTATAAGAACTATGCTATGCTGGGAGATGCATGCTAACTCAGACACAGGTCTGTATTCATGTATGAAATAGATTTAATATATATACTTAAAAGAGTGAAATGATTGTATAAAATGAAAGTAATGACTGAATAAAATAACACAATGGAGCCCTGTTCGATGGATGGATTACATATTCGCTTCATTCTTTGAACTGGATGTGATGAATGTGGTCTATCCGTACTTTAGCAAGGCTTTTGACACTGTCCCTCACAGCATCCTTCTGGGCAAGCTCCAAAGGTGTGGGATAGATGAGTGGGCGGGGTGGCGGATTAGGAATTGGCTCCTTGGCAGGGTGTAGAGAGTGGTAGTCAGTAGCACAGAGTCCACTTGGAGGCCTGTACTTAGCGGTACACCCAGGGGTCAATCCTCGGTCCTGTCCTTTTCAACTTATTCATTAACGACCTGGATGAAGGCATGGAGTGCTCCCTCAGCAAGTTTGCT
>JAUBOD010000125.1:10642-30980 GCA_032353885.1 Nothura maculosa
ATTTAATTATGGGACTATTTAATTTGGTCCTGTTTTTATAGTTCTGTTGAATGGTACTAATTAAAAACAATAATCCAAACACTTTCATTGAGCTATATTTGTAGTAATTGCTGCAGTAGTTTGATAAAGAGCCCAGCTGCATTTGGAAAGGAGTGCAGCTACCCAGAAGCATTTGTTACTGCAGGGTTGGAGTTACTTTGGATGATTCCGCTCTTAGAATCAGTGGTTAAGTTGGCAGTTAAATGAACTGGTCAAGAACTGGCTGTTTCCTTTGATGCCAATAAATGAATACTCTGCTGTAAGTCTCACTGGAAAAACTGCATTGTCTGGTGTTCTTCAGGCTATCTGCAACAGGACTGACATGCTGTTTCTGACTAAATCTAAATCTGAGTCCTTTTAAGCCAGTAAAATCCATGTGTGTAGTTTTTTTAATGCCAATTAATTTATGTAGCCTCAGACCACTGGATCTTTTAAGAATTTTTCCTGCATCTGCTTCAATGGAGCAATTTGGGTTAAGTAAATTGTTTAAAGCTGAATCAGCCTGCTGCCTCAGCTCTACCTGTTGATAAGACTGCAAACTAGCCAAAACTAATCATGGGACTTTCTAAATTGGAGCTGTGAAGTAAAATACTGCTTTACTCTGAGGCCTGATTCTGAAGAATACAGTAGAGCTTTCAATAGTAGAATGTTTTGGCATACTCAGGGTATAATGATTTTGCTTGAATGTAAATTTGCACCATCCTTTTATTATTATTATTATTTTTTTCCTCCCCTCTCTTGTGAACTTGAAACAGTTTGGGAATTATTTTTCAGGTCTCGTAACAAGAGCTATAATTGACCATATAATCACAGAGCCTCAGTGGTGCTGCAGATTCATGGGAGTTTATCCATAAGTGAAAGACCTGAGTAAATGCATTTCATTTATATAAACTACTCTATCTTGTGTGGAGCCTTTGAGCAATAACAGACTGGAGAACTTCACAATATCACTGTTAGAATCACTCAAGCTGTAAAGTATTAATGTTGTGGAGGGGAAGAAAACACTTGAATATTTTTGTTTGATTCTGTTACTGAAGAGAGAAACAAAATATGGAAGCTGTTTCCAAATGTGAGTTCCACTTCCACTGCAGTCTGGTAACACATGAGTTTAAAATTATTTTGCACTGGATTATTTTCCACTGAGAGCTGCATACTTTTATCTGTAAGATACTACAGATAATTTTACAGAAAAATGGAATGGCAAAGGTTTTTTACTCTTTCTACACAGTTTTAATCTTTATTTGCAGTAATTTTGAAATGTTAATTTGTGCTTTTATTTTGCTTTCAATTGATGTAACTGATTTTTTTTTGTGTGTGTTTCCTTAATTTGTATATGGAAAATAATTAAAAATGCTTCTGTATAAAGAATGGTTCTTTTTCCTTTCTTAAATAAGACTTTTCTACTTGCTTAAAAGTGCAAGTGGGAAGAGCTGAAACACTGGGCTGTTCTCTTCTGCCTGCTTTGCCATGGGTCTGGTCTAGCACTATTAGGCGCAGTGTTATCCTGCCACACATAGAGCTCTCAAACTGCATAGTAGTACCATGCCTTTCCAGGAGTTATTTTCCTGGATGTGCTTTTCCGCAGAATCCTAAGTTCCTCTTTCATGTGTCCTCTCTGACTCAGGAAAAGCTTCTCCTGCAGCCCCAGTTCATCCTCTGGATGGCCTCAAAATCAGGTGGTGGAGCAGGAAGGTTTAGGCAACCCACCACGACTTTTTTTTTTTTTCCTTTAAGAATTAGCTCTGTCTCATAACTTTCTTATGTAGGAGGAGCTTTTGTACTTGCTTTGCTTGCATATTTGATTATATATGTTTTTTTGTAGTGCCCATTTTGTGGGGACATGAAATCATTGCAGTGCCAGCTCTCAACTCCCTTCAACTATGAGATGGGAAATGGCCATGATGAATGCTTTGAAATGCATTTAGATGTTAAATATTGATAGGTAGATGTGCTCTCCTGGTACTGACATAAAGCACTGTTCTTAAAATTATTCCACAGCTGAGCAGTCTTAGAGTAACTGTTTATACTAATATTATGTATTATATATTAAGATACAAGGTGAAAAATTGCTTCAATGCAATTTGAGGTATGGTGTGTTTTCCCCCTTGCCCAGGGGTTTGTGACTTCTATTGCTTTGCATCGCATGGGAATCCATAGGGAGAACTCTAAGGCTTTCAATTGGTTGAGAATACATCTTCACACTAAGGGATGGGGATAGACCAAACTTTTTCCAGTGCATTAAATTTTAATTGTCAAGTGCAGTTTGGCTCTTGATGAGTGTATTTTTGGTCACAAATTCCACTTCAGATCTGACCAGTGGGTTGAGTCCTTGCTCAGAAGGTGCTTATAAATTGCTTGCTATGTATTTATTTTATATACCACAAGCTTCAATCTGCTTCCCGTCTGGCACAGCTGAATTCCAGGACTTCCATGTTCTTCTCATGAACTCCCATGAATGCCTTACGGTCCTAAGAATAGTTTTGAGACCCATGGTAACGCTCCTGTGTCCTGCTACCCACTAGATGGCACTAAACAACCGCCTGTGATTTTCCAGGACACCGGGCAGCTTCAGCAAGGCCTCCTTGTTCATCAACGCTGTGGAAGAGCTGGAGACCACCAAGTGCAGGTCCCACCAAGCTCAGCTGAGGAGCAAGGCTTCTTGTGAGGGAAATGTCTCAGTTTCCTTGGGAATGTCTCAGTTTCCTATCAGTTAAGCTACATGCTTCTCATTTCAGTAGTCCTAAAACACTACAAGTCAGTGCTTTGAATTCACGTGTCTTGCTATAAAACCTCAACAGCACATTGCCATGTTCCCTGGTGTTTAGTAAAATTGCCATGAAAGATGTTACAATGTTACCAACACAGCTAATATAACAAATTTCCAATTTCATGGAAATTAGTTTTTGACTATTGAATAGAAATTCTGCACAGCTGTAATAACTCAGAGAAGAGATATTCCCCATGGAGCCATGACTGGACAAGTTGAAGGACGGTGATTATACTACCTTGAGTTCCCCTCCTTGAAACAGATGTAAAACCTGCCCACTGGCAGTGAGATATCTGCTGCTGCAGATATGGACACCCTGAGAAAAGGGCACTTTTGCTAAGCAAAGTCACCGTTACCATAGATGTAGGGCCAAGTGCAACACAACTAAGAAATAGCACGCTCACTCTTTGCTAAAGAGTAAATAAATACACACTGAAAAAACAAGCTGACATTTCAAAGTAGTCTCAATAAATTCACAAATATTTTTGCTTAGTCTCATGCCTTAATTATTTGCTCCAGACTTTCTGCTCACATAAATTGCTTTCATGAGGGTTAGACTGAGGCTACATCTGTTTGTTACAGAAGTTTCAGTGCTCTGAAGAAACAACGTTCAGGGTACAGGTTTTTCATAGTGCTGTGGGCAGATGACCTCAATTTTCTCTACCAAAAAGAGGTTGGTTTCAGGTGTCATGCCCTGAACAAGGGGAGGCCGTGAGGCCTCTTTGCAAATTATTAGTCCTGCTGTGTGTCCCTCCTCTGGTGGAGGAACTGTCCTGGGACACGATTTGAGAGGAGGTAGTGCTGAGATCTTTGACTTGAGGTACCTCTGACTCAAAGTTGCTCACTATTTATTAGCCAGTTATGTGAAAGAAGAGTTAAAGTTCCATCATCACTGGGGTTGATGACATTTGTGAGGAATGGAGGAAAGCTTCCTCATCAGTGCACCTCATCTTGCAGGAATTCAGCAGAACTGCCTGGCCTTAGTAGATCTTGGGGAGGTGGCACATGCGAGGAAGTCCCCACAGAGGAGTCCCACAGTGTTTCATAGACAGTGGTGCCCACAGACCGACAAGGTGCACCATAGCCCAGAGCACCAGAGCTCAAGCCACCCAAAAGAGCAGGTCTGGGGAAGGGGACCAGTAGGAGATGCCACAGGCAAAGATCTTGTCCTTCCAGGTTGCTGCTAGCAGAGAGCCAGCTAAGTGCAGCAGCCCAGTGCTATTTGCTATTTAGTTATAAAGTGGCATTTTTCTACCTCAGCGTCCCCAGAGTGGAAATGTGACTGGGAAACTACCATCTATTGGGGCTGGGTGGCTATTCAGGTCCTTGCTCTTCTGTTAGGTCAGTGCTTTCCACCAGCATGAAAAAGACCAGGTTGAGTTCTGAGCCTTCTCAAAGACTAGGACAACTCTCCCTCCATGTAGTTAGCTGGGGTGAGGTGGTTGTGGTGGACCTGTTGGTGTCCTTAAGCTGAGATCGGGGCAAGTTGGACACGTGCAGCAATAAGGGGCAATTCATGGTGTCCCTGCCTTCCCACGGGAGCTGGGCCAGGCTGGGAGATAGAAAGCCATGATCACTGCACCATGCGGGATGGCAGGGGCCATGGGACGGCTGCTTTTCCTCTGCGGGATCCCTGGGAGGACGGGCAGCTCCAGCCCAGGCTTCGCTGGATTTGTAAGCCCTGTATTAGTGCTAAACCCTGCATGCCCCAGATGATTTTTTTTTTTTTTTGGAACCTTCCTCCTGGCAAAACTCCGCATTTGGTTGGGGTTTTAATTTTCTGAAGCAGCATTGCTATTACCTTGGTGTTTGCCAAGGCCAAATAAAGTGCAGCGTGTCCTTGGAGGGGAGCGCGGGGCTGCGGAGCGCGGGCGCAGCGGGACGCCAGCGTGCAGGCCGGCCCGTGGCCCTCACCTGGAGCCTGCGAACGTGCTGGCCTGTGGTTTTCAGACCATATCCTCACCCAGCCAGGGCAGCTGGCACTGGGGTGTGCTTCTCTCTCAAGGTGTAGCTTCAATGCGTGTCTGTCTGTCAGTCCGTCACCCAAAATCTGTCAGAGACGTGTGCCTGGGTGACAAGCTGCTGCTCTTGTTCGTGTTTGGCGTCATGCGCCCGAGCAGCCAGTTCCTCGCTGATCTGTGTGCTGAGAGCTGCTCCAACCCCATGCCTGTCGACTCGGGCCAACTCCCTGCTGTTAAGTCACGTAAGGGGGATATTTTGGGAAATGATAATGGTCCCAAAGGGGGAAAAAAGCTACCAGCCAAAATGACTGGGGCCCATCTGCTGCAACCCACACTCTGATGTAGTTCTCCAATAACGAGTGACATTTCTATCCTGCTCCAGTCCAGAACAATTCCTGAGGGCAAGGTTTTTCTCCCAGGGCAAATGCTAAGTTTGTGTCCAGTTATCGTTGGCTTTTCCTCCCGCAAGAGTCAGAGGACTGAGCACGACTGACCCTCAGGAAGGGGGAAAGCATCAGGCCCTTTATTCGCCAGAGGAGAGCGCAGAAAGCTCTAGCACCTGCAAAGAGGGGCTGAAAATTGGAGCAGGAAATGGGGACCAGGTTCCCACCATGCAGGAGGATTAACTCTATGCTGAGATACCAAAGGATGTCTCCTAAGCAAGGCCAAATGTCTTTCCCCAGAGCTGTGCTGGGAGAGAGGTTCAGGCAGCCAGACTATGTGCCTTGGTGTTCCCTTTTGGAACTAGAATGGTATAAAGAACTCCCTTTCCTGACCTGGATCTATTTCCTCATCCTGATTCTCACTTTCTTATAGAAAATCCCTTTCCTTAAACCCCAGACTGGGGTCTGGGAGGCCATGAGAGAGATGGTATCCTGGCTCCATCTGAGCCAAATGTCTCCTAAAAGCCACATCCCAGAGTCCTGAAATTCCCTGTTCCTTCTGAAAAACGTCCTGAAAAGCGAGGGCCAGCAGGAGCTTCACTCCTCCCTCCGAAGCACTCTGCCCATGGGGGGTCTCATAAATGTGCACGACCATGGCTAGAGCAAGGGAGCACAAATCTGGCTATCACACACGAATCTGCTGCAGTGACAGTCTCTGTCGTTATTTTACTGCCTGGTTATCTCCAAGCAGAGAGCATCTAGACGGCTGTCTCCAACTGCTGTTATTAAATCCAGCAGGAAATCCATCCTCTCCAGGAGAATTATTAATTTGCACTGCTGCTGGAGATGTCCAGAGACGCTGGTGTCACACGGGGAACCAGCCCCAAGTGAGGCCCCGTTTCACCATTGTCCTCAGACCCCAATTGCTGACATTATGGGAGACACTTTTGGATATGAACAAGTCAGAGGGTCCCACTGAGCAGGCTGGAGTCTAATCTAGACTTTTCTTTGATGTGGGGAAGAGGAAGAGCACTGGGGTCAATCCATAGCAGGTTCCCCCTCCTCCTCCTTTTTCAGAGCAGTTCTGAAGTGGTTTGTAACTTCCAAAATACTCCTAGATATACTAGACCATATTTCACACCTGGGATCCCTAAGGGAGCAGATCACACATTAAACTGAGCTTCCTCCTTCCTGGGACCATGAAAAACGTTAGAGCCTCTACCTCTTCTCCTGCAGCGCTAAAGCCCTGCGAGTAGCAAATGGGGCTGGACGTAGGAAGGAAATTGGGGGAGAAAAAGTTCACTCTCCGCTCTTGGCTAAGGCATTTCATGAAAGCCTCCAGATGTAACTCCTTGCGCCTAAGTGTTTCTGTCTGCTTCAGCTTGACATTTCCTTTAGGAGAGAGATGGGCAGAGATATCCGTGGCAGAGAAGATAAATTTTAGAGCATTTCACAATCCAAACTCTGCAGTTACTTGCCTATCTCATTCCACAGTGATACTATATGTTTTTACGCCAACAAGAAGGTCACTTCATGCATGCCCCCATGGCCCTGCTGGTGCAGTCAGGAAGATGAACTGAAAATCTATTGGGATTTTTTTCCTAAAAACATCTTGTTCTTGTGACCATCAACGCTTTTTGCCCCAGATGGGCCCCATTTTTTTAAAGTCTGTTACCTTGCCCTTATAAGCGCTGTTTACTGCACTATTAGGGTGCTGCTGGAGGACGAACACCTCTGAGAAATTTTACTTGACTTGGAAAATCCCTTTGTGTCCCTGGAAAACCAGCACATGGCAAGGCCAAGCTCTGCACTGTCGCATGGCCCCGCAAGCAGGAATGCAGCCCATGGATGTGCTTAAAATAACTTTTAACACAGCTAATTAGGGCCAGCTTTTCAAACAAAAGTATCTGCAGTGAATTAAAAAAAGAAAAAGCCTCCAAACTAGCTGCAGCGTGCAGTACAGGAGAGCGTTCATGGGGGCATCTCAACTAGTGTCCTGCCCACGGACCCAGCCAGGCACCTCCACAGCTTTTTCCTTAAAATAGCTGGAAATAGGTACCTAGGGAAAATATACTAAAGCGAGCAATCACACTCCTGCTGATGTAGACCTTTGCGTCAGGCTGTCTCTCTCTCTGGGACTACTTGAGACAGGGTGATTAATTGCCCATATAGAAGTTTTAATATCTTTTTGTCTAGTTGTTTTCATTCTCATTTATTTTTCTGAAAGCTCAAACGTACCATGAGTATGAATTTCATAGTATGCTACATGAGATTTCTATTGAATTGTGCTATCTCAGATAATTTTTGCCAAAGTTCCCTCCCTCTGGTAGCGAACATGGTAGAGACAATCAACAAGTTCCCCTTCTCCCTGATGTTCATCACGTTGCATCTGGCACTGCAGTGGTCTCTGTCTGCAAAAGGTGGCCCCCATGTAAGGCACCTCTCTCTTTGGAGAAACTGCTCCTCACCCTTCGTCATTCCCAAGTTCTTCAAGGTCTGCTCTGTCCTTTTAGGCATTGGGGGCCCAAAACACTTGCAGAAGAGAGTGGCAAGCTGATATAGTGGTGATTCCTCTTTGTTTTGCTTTTCCTAAATTGTTCTCTGCTTAATTTTGCTAACTCTTACAGTCTTTGAGTTGAAGTATACACGGTATCATCAGGTTCTCGTTCCTGACTGGCACTAGCTCATTAAAACCTGTTATTGAATATGCATGATTTGGGGCATCTTTCCATTGTCTTTTCATATTCATTTCCATTTCCAAAATTTGCTATTTTGATTTTTATCAGCAACACATGTTTAGTGAGTCTTTACTTAACTAAATCATTTTACCTTAGTTTAATCAAATACATATAAAACTCCCAAAGAAATTTGAGGCTATGTTCATACCTTATACCCCAAAAGGTGGGCAAGAGGTTACTTGATATGTGCAATCAATGTATGTATAAAAATAAGTCAGCTATTTTCCTTCATAATTAGAAACTTAAGCAGGGTATGTAGGAATGCAGTTAGAATTAGTTTATTAAAAAGCGCATTATTGGAGTTTCCTGTCCAATAAACCTTACTTTTGCATATTTCCCTGATGAAGTTTCTACAGCTGCCCCAGATGTAGCTATATAGAGACTGCAATTACTGTGAAAATCAAAACGAGGGCCATTTGTCTTGCTCAGAGATGGTTTGAATAGCCTGTCCCCTCCCGAGGGCCCAGGAGGAGTCATGCTGCTGGCTGGGATGTCTTGGATTTGCACAGTTTTGGAGAAATATGAGTGTTTTTCTTGCAGCCCTGCTGCAAAGGAGTATCCCTGGGGGAGGCAGGTGCTGGGGCAGCCCTGCACAGCTGCAGCCATCACCCACAGCCAATATAAGCGCAGCTGGGCAAGGTGGGCAGCTGCTGCCAATTTGCTGTTGTTTTACCTGAAGGAGCTCAGTAAAGGTAGCATTTTTTTTCTTCTAGTCCAGTGGTGTTTATCTATTTATCACTGTTTCTTTTGTAAGCAGTGAAATTTGGAGTCTTAATTCAAATTATTTCTTCAAGACTTGGTTTTATTTTGGTATTTTCTCTGTTTCTGGCTCAAATCATCAAGGGCATAAGTATGTCTGGCTCTTCTAAAGCCAATTGAATTGTACCACCTTATTATGCTACAAAACTGTATGGAAACCTTATAAAAAGCTGGCTGGAGTTAGATTTTTGGATGCCTGCTGCTTAGATGTGTTCAGGAACTATATAAGAAAGAACTTTCTTACAGTATTTTGGCATCCTCATTGCTGTTCTCAGCTGGAGTGAAAAAGGCCAGAGCAAAAAGTATAAAAATTTTGGCTTGCACTCTACTCCACTTAAAACAGCCATAAAATTTTTGGCTCTTGTTTGCTTTCCCTGTAGGCATAGGTTTTGATTGGGTTAGCTGGGTATACAAGCTTGGTTTCTAACATGCCTTGTCTTTGTTATTATTTGTTTGTTTGCTTGCTTTTCATTTTGCTGCTGTTTTAAAGGTTAGCTATTACTGTTTTTTTATTTTATTTTATTTAGTAAAACTTGTGGAGTAGAAAGAAATCCTCCAGAAACGCTGGGCTTGCTGCTACCTCTTATGTTTTTCTCATCAGCAAGCCCTGAGTTATATGGCTGCATAGTAGTTTTAGACAGGAGCGCTGATGGTGTTGTCTTTATTTGCAGGAAGGTGCCGGGTATCTTGACTTGACCTGGAAGCTTCAGCTCCTCATGACTGTGGTTGCTTCAACTTCACTTTTGGCTCTTCAGAAAAAGACCTGTTGAACATTGCCTGAGGTAGGTTTTCCCAGTATGTTCCATTACTAAGCATGTACTCTAAAATATATGCTGTTGGGAGGATTTCTTAAAGAGGTTTTTCCATTTGGGGAGGATATGTTAAGAAATGTTTTGAGTTTTTTTTTTTTTCTTGAAATGCATTTGCACTATGGGTGGTGAGGAAAGTAGTTGTGTTGCTTTCAACAAGGCAAAAATGCCCTGGGGGCAGATATGAGTCCAAAATCTGGTGTTACGGAGACGGGAGTTAATGGAGGAGTTTACGGAGCTGATGACTATAGCAAAGCAATGTTGGATGTGGTCTGGTATTTGTGAGGATTGCAAGCTGATCAGGAGTACGTGTTTGGGGGAGGTCAATGGGAGTGATATTTCTCCAGCTCAGTTTGTTTTTCAGTCTCTAGCAGCAAGATCAGGTAGTGAGTGTGCAGTGCTCAGGCCTTGGGGTTATTGTCCAGGGGCGCTTGTGTCCGTCTTTGCCAAGAAGGATGCAGGCAAAGAAACGGCCTTTTTGGTGTCCTAGTTATGTTATACTGGAGTGATGGACCAGAGTGTGGGGAGACAAACAAGATTACGAGCAAATGAATGTGTCAAGTATTTGACTGTCCTCCCTGGTGCAGTACATGAGGTCTCACTTGTACGCTCATGTACTGCAGGGCCTGAGATGGTTCCTTCTATATGAGGTGACTTCTTTAGAAAATGGTTATGTTGATGTATTGGTTAAATAGTCCTTCTGTGACATATAACTGAAGCAACTCTCAATTTTTGAAGTCTGGATAGAATTGTGAAACTATTTGGCTCTTTGGAGTGGAGTGTTTTGTTGTCTTTTGACTTCATTCACATTGTGGAGGAAAGCAAAGCACTGGAGGATGAATAATGATGGAAATGCACTCTGTTTTTTGTTGATGTCACTTTGTGTTAATTTCTCTCTTTTTTTAAAATTATTTTTTAAATAAAAACATCCCTGTGAAGGACATCATAGAAAAGGTGGTAATAGGGGGAACAGGACTTTGCAATTTGTCTACTTGGTGCTTTTTTTTCTGGTTTTAGTGGAATGCTAAATCTGGAAAGTGTTGGCATTTGGGTAGCTTCCAGTTCTTCTGGTGGAAAGACGTATTTCAGATCTGAAGCTGGCTTTGTGGCACTGCTTGCTATGGGAACAGTGCCATTGGCAAGGCTTCCATTGAAGAGTATTTTTTTTTTTTCTAACAGTAGTTTACCAACTAGCTCTGAATATGCATTTCTTTTTATGGGGCTCAGTTGGGAGGTTCTTCATCATTAGTGAAAGTCTTTTTTCTCTTTTTCACTTCAAAATTTCATGATTTCTTAGCCAAAATCTCTCCCTACCTTACACATTTGCTAATACGCACATATGTACGTACACACACACACACACACACACACACACACACACACACACACACATAGATTCATTCTCATTCTCTTTCTCTCCCTCTGTGTGAGGACTTGCCGCACTCCTACCTTCCTAGAAATCAGTCTCACTCTGTAGTATGCAACACTGCAGCCGAGAGCTCCAAATGGTAGATGATAGGCATGTTTGCAAGGAAAAATAGCAGGCCTAGAACTATGTTTGTTCAAAAAAATTAGTAGTTTTGGAGGGGTGTGTGTGTATGTGTTGTTGTTTTTAAGAAGTCTGTTAAAGGCAATATGCTTAAAGATCGAAGTTAACTTCATGACCTCACATTAAGTTCTTTCAGCCACCGTGGGAGTCTTAATTGAAAAATCACTTGCAGTTGAACATAGATGGGGCTGTAGAACTGGGGTGCAGGTAGAACTGCTGACAGGCCGCAACCATGTACTAAGTGTAGTTCCTGCTGACTTCTAGTATTGACCAAAGATGAATTAGACCTGGTATGAAGTCATATGCCATGTAACTTAATGACTTCTAAAAATCATAAATGTCCTTCTCCATTGTGGTTGCTTTTTGGCAGATGAGCTTTCCTTCATCCCTTGGAAAGGGTTGAGCGACACAACGCTGTTCAAGATGGCTCCCACAGCCTGAGGTGCTCCCAGCAGAGCAGCTTTGGGTGAGAGCTGTGCCTGGGAAGGCCTGTGCTGTGGTGGTGGGGCCATGGTTGCCCCAGGGCAGGTTTGTAGGGCCAAGGTCGGGCCTGGTCTGGCCTGCCAGTGGCTTCTTTGTGTTGTGGTGATCTCAGCACAGCCCAGACCCAACTTCCCAAGGAAGAAACTCAAGAAAAGCATGAGACTCTTCTGTACTTTTTTGCAGTATTTTAATACAGCATTAAAATGCTATAATACTAGAGGAAAGCTGTATACTATCCAGCAAATAAGGCACATGTCGGAATGCCATTTTATGGACAATCCACAACAGAGGTTTTTACAATCCCTTTAGCAACATAGTCACCAGATAAGCGGGTGGTCATCTCGATTGCTGCAGCAGAACCGGCACCTCTGTGGCCTTTGTCCATAGGTTTTTTTGTTTTAGCTGTACAAGGTTATTAACAGTTACAGAAAATGCAATTATACAGGTCACCAACTGAAACTGCCAAGGTCAGTGGGTACAGCTAAACAAATGTAGTAATTAGGTTAATTTTTTAAAGCTGAAGAAATTTATAAGATACAGTGTTAGTTTTAGCACTAGTACACAACGCAGTGACTGTTTTACTAAACCTTTTAAAGGAAACAAGAATCCAGTACAGGGTCAGGCAGACCTCCCACCTTAGCATGGTAAAATATCAAACTGAAACCCCAATCTTTCATAATATAATCAAACTACATGAAATGTAAAGTGTAAAAATGCTTCAAATACGTGCACATGCATATTCTATATTGCTATAAGTTCTAATTAAAATAATCATAAATCCCTACAACAAGCTACTTCAATTCTTCTCTGCTATGTCCTTTTATTGACATTATTGCTGTAGCTGGTATGGGTGTAGCTGAGCTCACAGTCTGAAAACAGTTGTGAAAGTCAAGTTGTCAAACAGCCTCCCAACCAACTCTTCCCTTCTCGTCACGGAAAAGGACACGAACGGCCATTGGAAACTGAGCACTTGTGCTGCACAAGCGCCGAAAGCCGAGTCTAGGCCGAGCTCTCAGCTACTTCTGCGTCTCACGAGGTCATAAAGTGACAGTATACGATTATTTGCTCCTCGCTTGCTATATGTCTAGTGATAGCTTTTCTAGCAATCCTGCCCCAAATACACATAAATAAACTGTATAAACATTTTCATATAAGTCCAAGCACTTGAATAATATATTGGTTACTTAATACTGATATTTTCATCCAAGGATAACAAAAACATATGGCTTAAAGAATTGCAAGGTTTTTTGTCAGAATTATGTACCAACTTTCATATAATATTTTATGTAGACAATATTTCCTTCTTAATGTAGTTCTGTTGCATACTTTATACAGACAAAAAGCATTGTAAAAAAACAAAACAAAACAAGTAAATTACTTCCATAAATATTTTCTTGAGGATACATCCTTAGTTTTGCAAAATACTTAAGAAAACTCTTACCTCTGTTAGTATCCTAGTTGAGAGGAAGGCCCTTCTGAAAGCTTCCAAGTTGTAAAAACTTTTCCCAAAAACCAAACAATACTTTTTTTTAAAAAGGCCCTCAAATATATACAAAAAAGTTACTGCAAAGAGTTTCCAGACAAGATAACATTTCAGTATTACAAGAAATATTTGTAACCATTCAAAAATTTTAACATCTAAAAAGGTTTCCAAAATACACACATAGTATTAAAAAAAAATTGAAAGGAACTCTATGTCAAGTATAACTCAAGATAAATACACATCTGCAAGTAAAACTGTAAAATACTTCATATAGGGGTAAACATTTATATCAATCATCTATATCTAGTAACTGCACACGATTGTCCCTTTGAAATACATCCTAGAAACACAAACCATCATCCCTACATCGGAGTTCTCAATCAGCCCTCTGAGCACTTCAGCAATATAACAACGTTAATGGACAGCAGTGGTTTTGCAGATAGGAAACAGATATGTGTTGAAGCCCAATCAGGAGCGGAGTGATATCTTGAAGAATGATTTGGTATGGGGATGGCTCCACCACATTTTGAAACGTGTTGGCAAAGCCAAGTGGAAAATGTGTGTCAATTCACTTAATTTTAAAAACACATGGTGATGATTTATTGCATGCTATTCAGTGGCTCGCTCTTTGGATGCATACTAGAAAAAGAGGAAAAGATACTCCACGTGTCTGCAGGACACGGAACTAACCTGTGAATGCTATCATTTCCAAAAGCTCTTAGCTTTTGCTGTGTCGAGTAGTTTTATTTTTGTAATAATGGTAGAACCTCACGAGTATGCAACCCACATTTAATCTAAATTTCGTGTTATATAAAAAGGCAAAAAAGGCAAAATATAGAGAATACTTCTCTATAAAAGGCTTCTCTCAGACATACGTAACTTCACATTTTTAGTTTACAAACTAAGTCCCATATAATGGGGAACTTTAAAATACACTTATTTTTAGAAATAATATATACCCTTGTGTATTTCTCTGAAATTAAAAAGCAACCTTGAGACAAAAAGGTCTCAAACTTTGCTTGTGTGGCATCATTTTATATCTGTGGTAGCAGCACTAGAAACTGGCTAAAAAGGGCCATGCTTTAATCTACAGAATTGTTTTTTTTTCTTCATCACTATTAAACAAAGTAATTGTAACCACTTCATTAGAGTTGCATCAAGTTAAAATAGCTCAAAACCTTCACTACTAATTGCAGGTCAATGATACTTTTCTCCAGAACAGTGCCAGTGCCAACGGTAAATTCTGTGTAAATTATCCCAATTGATGGAAGAAACATATAGGAATCATTTATTTTAAAAAAAAAAAAAGTTATTCTGCAATGGGAAGAGTGGGGCGTGCTGAATGGATCTGTACACAGACTACAAGAAGCATTTGATGAGATTTAAAACTAAGCCTGTCAAATACATGCATAGAGCCAAATTTCCTTCAGGTGCCCTCTGAGAATTTAGGGAGACTTGTGCTGATTTAAAACTTTTCACCACTACCTGCTTTTCTCCTGATAAGACTGCTTAAACAAAAGAGGGGATAGTATTTGATGATCCCAGAATAGAGAAAGTATTCATAAAATGAGAGGAAAATCAGCTTGTCTTCTATCCACTGAAAATCTGAATGTTGAAGTGATTTCTTTAATTGGAAAAAAAGAATTAGAAGAATTACCTTAAAAATAGAAAGAGGAACTTGTATATTTCTAGCCACAACCCGAGTAAGTGAAACCAGGATTTTCAGCTCTGTGACCCCCAACTGAAAGCGAGCAAGCACCAACTCCCGTGTGTTTTTATTGATGGGCATCTCCGGGCATGGGTTTTCCATGATGAGCTTCCCAGCCTGGAGCGGGAAGGATGCCAGGACGTAACCCGGGAGGGCTTGGTGGCCGCTGTGCTGGGCAGCGCTAGCAATGGGGCAGCGTTGCTGCTTGCTTTCCTGCCTGCCTTGCTCTTTATCTGCTTTTCCTCAGCATAAGTATCTGCTTCCCTCCTTGCTATTCCGCCTATGCCTCATGCTGAACATCACTTAAAAACTTCCTGTGTCTGCTGCCTAGGAAAATATCATGATATAAATATTGAACTTTTATAAGTATGCTTGTAAAAATTCAAGATAAAAATTATTCTACAGTAATTTATGTTAATTGTGTTAAAGTCAATCAGATGTCATTTCAAGAATCTTATTTTCAATTGCAATTTCAAAATCCATAAGTTACAGGCATCACCCTGTAGTTCTGAATCTGGCCAAGTAATTTTTAAGACTGTGCTGTCATGAGAATAAGACCAATTGCATGTAATGGTGTCTTCTAGTACATCTTAGTAATTTAAAATCTTGTTGTATATGGCTACATCAGGACATCAGCAATTTTACTGATTTTTTTTTTTCCCCATATAGTGGTTATCATAAGTCTGAAAGGATTTCAAAAGAGAAAGCATGGTTAATAGCAACTTTTTAGTTTCAGGGGGATAATAAAGTTTTCTTAGTTTTATATCTAGTAGGATTTCTTAGCTTGTCCTTTGGCTGGATATGATGTGTCCAGGCAGTTTTTGTTCATCTTCCTCTAAGTGCTCAAGAGGAACAAAACATAGATCTGGCTTAATATGTGGCTCTCTTGCATTCATTCTTTCAATATTTCCTGTGCTTGAAAACAGAAGACCTAGATTAACACTACAGCTCAAGCTTTGAAAATCCATTCCTAGATTTGCCTGTGTATTATTATTTTTAAGTAATGGATGGGCAAATTAAGTGTTTTTTCTTTGGAAAATATGTCACTAAGTTAATTTTTGAGTCTGTGCAAAAGAATGCATTGCCATTTGAAAATGTCAAAAATTGCCTGTTTTGACTGAGACAACTGGATCGGTTATTAGTGTTAAGACATCCTATTAGGTCCATTTTAGTTGATGAAATTGCCAGCTGGGCAAATTCAGTTTCAAAGTCATTATTTTGGTTAATATTTTAGTGTTATGTAGCACTAGTCATCCAAGGTTATCCCTAGATACTAAATAAGCCTCACAACAGCCCTGTGAGGTAGGTGTGCTAAATTATTATTACCCCCATTTTGAAGTTGGGGAAACTGAGGCCCAAAAGCATTTTGTGACATGAAACCAGTGGAAATGGAAAAAAAAAAAACTTTGGGCAGAATCAACAAGTCCCAGAGTTTATCTGCTGCTCTAACCTGTAGGTTGTATCACCTGTGCTTTATCACCCATAAATAACTGAGTTTGAGATATGTATGCAAGGTTTGCTGCCACTAGAATAAACAAACAAATTTGCACTGTTTATAGAAAAGCAGAGAAATGGCAAAAGCTTCACCCTGCAGCTAAGCTGTAAGGAGGCTCACATTTCATATGAGAATGCTCACTAAGTTTTCAATTTGCTGTACAGGAATTTGACTCTACATACTGGTAATATCCCAGTATTACTTGGCATAAAACCCTCTGGATTAGCATTATGGAATCAATCTTTAAAACAGATTCAATTTACCTCAAGTTATTTAGGATTTAAAATAATTCTACTATATATCATTCATACAAATCAATCTATCTAAAGGAAACTTTGTAAAAATAGATATTGTTCTTTTAAAAAAGTTATTCTTGTTAATTAAAAAAAAATTTGAGTGAATAATACAAAAGAGTTGTATGTCCTTTTGACAATGTACTCCTAAAACGATGTATGAACAGGATACTGTCTCGAGGTACTTCCAGTTCATGATATTCCCAATCCCTGATAAGATATTCCTTTGCAACAGGATGCCCTGCACAAAGATCTACCTGAAAGGGGACAACTAAATGTAACACCTACACTTCTAAGGTATGCAGGTGTTTCAGGAAGACAGAAAAGAGGGAAGTCGTGTAGATTCTCATGTTCTCCATGCTTCATAATACCTCTATGACTAAGAATTTTACATTAACAATTTTCTACAGTAGAAAATAGGGCATAAAAATGCTTCCAGAAAGTGGCTTTAAACCTATTATAAATACTAAGTCTGGCTAATCTTTCAATTAAGGGTTTTGGCGCAATTTTATGCATTCTTATCCCCCTTTATTCACCATAAATTTATTGTCCTTGTGACCTAATGAGTAGCCCATACACCTAAAGGGACCATTTTAGATGAATTATATGACAAGAGAAGGACCTATTGGTAACACAAGCAGCCCATTTCACCTCCCCCTCAACATGCTGTGTCCCATCATGGCACCCCGTGTGCACAAACCACCCCCTCGCACAATTAGTCACGTTTTTTTTTTGCCACATCCTGCACAAACGCTTTTGCCAAAGCCCTGCCCGAGTTGCACTGACAAACAGAGGAAGTCCAGGAAAGCAGCAGCACAGAACTCGGACCCCCTAAAGCTGGGGAAGGAGCGGTGCTCCCCTCGCGCGCCGTGGCTCCTCTCACCGTGGTCTCGCCACGTAGCGGGCCTGGCGTTCCCGGTGACGTGGGCAGGCGCTCGCCATGCGTGTCCCCTGTGGAAGCCCTTTGCCACACACCCTCCTTGGGGACAGACACCACGTCTTCCCTAAAGAACAGGGCTTCACCCCACCTGGCTGTGCTATCGGAGCTGTGTAAACAATCGGCAGAACCGCAGCGGCGGCTCTGCGGCCAGCGCGGTCAGTAACACTGCTTGTGTGTGTATGTACATATATATATACACACATAGGTTTATATATATATGTATGCATACAAATATGCTATAGTCCTGTAAATACCTGTGGCATGTGTGAGCATGCACAGGGGAAATATTACATTCTACTACTGGTAAGGCATATTACTAGGTTAAAGATAGGCAATATTGGCAATTATTTTAGCTTTTGTCTTGACTTCTTTTGTGTTGCTGTTCATCGTATGCTGCCAGAGGATCTCGAAGGATGATGGGGACGGGAAGAGGCCACTTGGAAGGTTTATTGCACGCGGCGGCAGTAGTAGCCCAAAACTTTGCACTTCTCACACAGGTGCTGGGGATGTTCTTTGCTCTGGTCTGAGACGTCCAGGCCGTCCGGCTTCTCCAGGGGTCTCTGCAGTGGAGGAAGGAAAGGAGACTTGGTTCAGGATTTTCTCACTGACTGTTAATCTTCACTATGCACATGATGCCTAGTTTTATGCATAACTCGGTTTTCTGTCTGTTGCTCTAGTAACACTGAGCGTCTTTCCTGAGCAAACCAAGTGTTTTTCGAGCCCTGCAGGCTAGCGGCAGGGAGTGACCTCGCCACCTTCAGTGTCATCCTTTTCCACAGGGCTCTTGCGAACTTAGTTGTAGGCAAATTACCAAAAGACTTAATTGGTAGCTGTGTTTATGGCTGTGGTCACATAACAGCATCTATTCCCTTGGCCCCTGTAACGGAGATGTCCCCAAGGCATTAGCGCCTGCAGCTCGGGAATCCCGCGGCCTGGCCGTGCCAGGAGGGGTTAACGCCGCGAGGACTCAGCACTAGTGCAGCCAGGCTGCCCAGCCAACGCACTGATCTTACATAAATAAGTGAGGTTGCCTCAGTTCTCGACCCCGTGTTTTCAAGAGTGGAATTTTTGAAGCAGAGCAGCTGCGGAGCTATTGACAAAAAAGCACAGCCCTCCGCCCTGAACTTGAGTAATAAAGTGACTGTGTTTTCAATAACATTTACGGAATCGCAGCGTTGGAGGCATATTGGGCTGAGCAAGGGAGCTAAATGGCTTTGGCTTTCGTAGGTCATCTTTAATTTCCCATGACAAGAAATGGTTCTTGCATGAATTTTGAAAATAAAATGCCTGTGTTGCATATTGAAGTAAGGATACGCATTTGGAAAGCATGACAAGCAGAAAGGTGATAGAGGTGGAGTAGAACAGCATAAAGTGCACAGCTAAAATAGTTTTGGGGAAAAAACAAAATTACTCAGTTTTTCTGGAGTGTATCTGACAGAAAACTTTATTGCACAATGACCTTCCCTTGCAAAGTCTGTGAATGTTCTGTGGGGCTGAGCACAACAAAACAAATACGGTGACACCTGAAAACAACCACAAGCTTCTCATCATTCAATGAGAGGGGTTTGGAGGGGTGAGCTCTTGCTTTCTTTTGCAAAATATGGCTCTAAGAGTAGAGGATGCATACACATAAATTAGAATATTATGGCTATTTTTCTTTCTATTCCTTTTCTGAATCATGCAAGCTTACATTTCTCTTAAAACCTTGAAGTATGTATGATGCTCTTCAAGCCCTTTCCTTTTTGAAATGTAACATTGTAAGAAGAGTCCAGAATCTGGAAAAAGGGTTTCACATCTTCCTAAATAACTGAGACAAAAAATATTATTTTTGCATTACCCTAAATAAAGGATGTCTGCAATTGCTGTGCTGAGTTATATCAGCACAGCAAGTTCATATATCATATATAAAAGTGCAACATATTTATTACTTTGCACAGCTACTAAGAAAAAATAAGTGGAAGTCATTCGGCAGTGGTGACAGCAGTTTGATACTGATTGCTAGCTTGCTGCTCCTGACATGTTGCCCAAAGATTTGGCTTTACAATTTAATTGCAAATTTTATTTGCTCTATCATGGAGGGGACACTTGGACCCCATCCTGCCCTATTAGAGATGAGCAGGAAGCTTTACTTGGCCACCAATAACTCTCCTTTTCTACAGCCTCTTCTACCTCTGTTGCAAAATTTTCTTCAAGAACGTGTTACATATATGCAGTCAAGGGTGATACTCTGTTTGGGGAGCCCCAGAAGTTAATTTCTGTTCCCCAATGGAGAATTTGAGAGCTTTGAAATGACACACTCTAGACAGGCTATTTGTCTCAGCTCTGATTGCTTCTACATGCTAGCTGTGCTGTGATTAAAGAGAAAAAAATACAGCAGTTATCATGTTTATTGATATAAGCCAGATTTTTTTTTTTTTTTTTAATACACAAGGCCTTGGGAATCATTTTTCCTGGAAATAGTGCAAAGGACATTGGGAATGCCTCGAAGCGCCAAGAGTTTTTGGCCTGTTTTCAGAAACAATAGCTCTCTGTGGTTTGCTTTCCCCCTGCGCTGATTGAGCTCAGCTTTTTGGCCTGTGCAGCATTTCGATTTCAGAAATGTTATTGTTACCAGCGCGTTACGCCACGGAGCTGGGGAGAGAGGGGTTACGAACACAGGAAACGGGGCTGCTCCGGGCCATCTGGAAGCGGCCGCGCAGACGCTGGCCTGCGGTTCTGGGGAGGCTCTAGGAGCGAGGCCTCAAAACCCAGCGCGCTCGCGTCCCACAAACCCGCGCCCAGCCAACTTGTACATAGAACAGTCGCAGTTTATCTCCAGTTTCTGTTTGCTTTATGGCTTTCTTTCAAGGGGGGGAATGCTGGAAAGTAACTGTGCTGTTCCTACTGCTTTCTGATGCTATTTGTGATGAAACCCCATGGTGGATTATAGGG
>JAUBOD010000125.1:36050-47805 GCA_032353885.1 Nothura maculosa
AAAGAATTTAAAAGAACAAGGTAAATATTTATAAACTTGTGTTATAAATCAGTGATCTTGTAATTTCTCTGACCCTCAGCACTGTGCTTCCGTCTGTGTGATAAATGACTGCATTGCTCACCCTGGATTTTGGTGCAGTTGTCTAAGCAAGCTGTCTAAACAGAGGCAAGGAACCAGAGACCTTGGAAACTTTGAAGCTATGTGAAAGAATATTGATTAGCGTTCCTTCCATATGCAGTTTTCCATGTAGTTTCCAGTTACAGTTCTGTCAGTGGGGGGACAAAGTTCTCATTTTTAGGTCTGAAATGAGTTTGATTAGCCCAGAGACAGACAGCAGGATGGATGATATCTTCTCTGATTGTAGGCAGAAGCAATGATACTAACTGGCTCAGCCATATGTTTACTGTGGACTAGAATAATTCCTACTGTACAAGAGAGAAAAGGAGAAGCATCTCATGGTGAAGTACTTTAAAGTAAGACTTCTGCCAAAATGTAAAGCTAATGGAGGAGGTGGGAAATAAGTACTTTAGGATTACAGTGTGGAGGGCTTCAGACACTGCATTCTTTGACCGAAATGCATATTATTGCAAGGCACTAGCAGCTCCAAATCAATGTCTTGGACACATATTGCAGTGCAGTGTTGCTATATGTGTATAAGAGGAGGAAATATGGTCAATTAGTTATTACTGAGTGGGATAAATCTCAGTAAACTTGTTTCTATCTCCTTTTCCTCCTTGTTGCTGTATGTGTTTCACTCCTTTTTTTCATAGTCTTTGGACAAGAAGAATGCTTACCCTCACCCTTTTACCCCTAGTCATATGTAATAATATGAACTGCCCACAGAAAAAGCTTTTCAGGATTTTACAAGCACCTAGGTAGCTAATTAGACTCCTAAGGCTTGTGGTGGAATTTCTTTTCCACCTATTGCAAGCACATCTGTATGATTTGTCTGTGATGTATTTTGTATGAGTAGACAGCTGATAACTTGACACATGTAGAGCTCTATTGCTGAGATTTGGCTACGATGAGTTACAACTGAGGAAAATAATAATAATATTATTATAGAATAAAGAATAAAGAATTCAATAATATTGAATTCTTCTGAAGTAACTCTTTCCATTCACAGCATTTTTCTACAATATTGTAAAATCGCATTCAAACTTTTTCATGATGTTTCTTGCCTTTGTTCTATACCAGCCATCTTGAGGTGAAATATTGTCTGACTTCTTCAGAAAACCATATTCACAGATGTCTCATACTTGATAGTACTGGAATTGGTAGGATTAATCCTAGATATCATGCATTTAGCAGCTATTCTTAAACCATTTCCTAGAAGAGAGCCAGAAATGATTTATTTCTGGTTATGCAAGGTAGCACAAATTATTGGTCAAACTTACTGGTCAAACTTACGTTTTCATGGTGTCTAAACTGGCTTCCTAAATGGAAATTCAGCTTTGACAAAATCATCTTGTAGCCTGATTTGACAAGTATGAGCTCATCCAGTTGGCCTGTCTCCCATTAACAACCACTGAACTGGTTGACCAACTGCAACCAATTCTGATGGGGCAAAACAGGAACCTGGAAGCCAGGTTTTACATCAGGATGTGGAAAGCTGGGCAGCTGGAAATGCAGCTGTGAGTCAGGAAGCTGCTGAAAGGGAGATACACAGCTTCAGTCTGCAGGAGGGAAGGTCATGCTATAGCTGATAAGATGGCTAAACTCTCCCTCTTTGCAGATGTAGGGTTCCTAGCAAAGCTGTTGCTTAGATTTGACCTTCCAGCTTAATAAAAGTCACTCATTGCTTGGGCATCCTCGGTATTACTGAAATAGGGAAACTTCTCTGGCTGTGCTGTCTTGCCTAACTGTTCTTAACTAAGGGATTTTGTTGGCAGGAGTTAATCTTAGCATTCTTCTTTTATCATTAATCTTGATAAACAGACATAACTTCTCTACCAAATCCAACCCTGCCCAACAAAGGACAAAAAATGAAGTAAACATTGGCAATAACTGCACTGACACCAGTGGAATAAAAACATTAAACTGGTGTAAATATGAAAAGAATTATGCCTTTTAGGAGGCCTACTGTTACTGCTGTGCTTTGTTTTACTCTATCTTCTGATGACTTTATTCAAGACTACGACCTCGCAGTCTATTTTTATAGCAGAAACAGGTAGATTTTGTTCTGGAGCTGTTTTTATTGAAAGATGAGACATTTAGATTCTGCAGCCCTAATGGCAACAGTTCCCTACTAGGACTGAGAATCGTTCTTGTAATGTGTTATATGCACCACCATAATGTGTGCTGACATTCATGGAAAACCATAGACAGGGGCACAAAAGCTCTTCATGGTATTCACTAGGAACAAGCTGTCTGGTTTGTCCTGTTCTCTTATGTTAGTGTGTTTGAGTCACTCAAGTTTTAGAAGTTCATCGGGCGCAGGCCTAGTTCCAAGCCTGCATGTCAGCAGGTCTGCAGTTCTCCTACCTGTTTGTGGGGATAAACATTAATGTGGCACTTGATACATTCTTGTCCCATGTTAGCCCAGGAGTTTCCACTCATCCATTTTCTCTTGCATTTAGGACACTTGTATTCACCAAAGCAGCGTTTCTTGCCCTGGTATGGAGTCAGACCTTCTCCTTTTGGGCGAGCCTAAAACAAAGAAGAAAGGGAAGTAGCAATAAATGACCAAGTGATTTGGGAGGCAGCAGTAGAAAAGTAAGCTTTTATTAGGAGGTATTGGCAATTCATTAGCGTAAGGATTATTATTATATATGAAACTGTGAACTGGGGTTGAGGAGCAAAGACACACTTTTGATTAACCCTGTTGTTTTTCTCTCTCTGTAAAAAATGTTTCACCAATCTCCATCTTGTGAGGTAAATAAGAAGGGATCCCCAAATATAATGCGCTATTATGGTGTCTAAATATTCATATTGCAAACAGGCTTTTTAGTCAACATTCAAGATCTCTAAATATTTTCACCAAAATGTCTGACAGGACAGTAACACAGGTAATAGCCTGATATGTTAGGTAAGGAGGAGAGTGTTACATAGAGCTGTTTTGTAGATAGCTGTGAAGATGTGGCCATTATCCCCAGAGACTTGAGCATTTCAAGATGTTGATACACTGCCCATATAGTGGCTGCATTTTTTGTTGTTGCCTCGCAGGAGACGCTGTTCTCTTGGGCAGTGGCAGAATGGTACCACCACCTAGCAAAGGGTTCTTTGTCCATTTGTATGTAATTGCCTCCCGAGTATTTTTTTTAAGGTTCCCAGATTAAGTTTACAAAATTTAAATAGCCTGTCATTCTGGGAAAGGGTTTGTTTTGTTTCGGGAGCTTGTACAATTTCTCAGCGTGGAGGTTCAAATTGTTTTCTATGTGAAAATATGGGTTGAAAGAGCAGGTGCTTGGCAGAAGACCTGAGCTTGGCAGGGATTTGGGGACTCTAGCTCTCACGGCTCACAGAGATGCTGTGTTCCTTCAACAGATGCATGTGGCCAGAAGTGGGAACAGACCACTGAGCACGACCATCCTGCTTACTTGTGAACGCAGGAAGAGGAGGACCCCAAACCTCTTCTGTCCTCTGTACTGTTAGTGAGGAGCCTTCCTTATTTGGGACACTTAATTTGGCTCTGCCTCTAAGGAATTCATAGCACGGCTTGAGCAACATGCTGTCTTCCCTTAGTTCTCAAGTAATTCAATAGGAACTCAGCACAGGGATTTCTTATGGTGGAGATCTTTTCCTCTTTGCCCTGAGGCTTCAGAGATTGCTTTATTTATTGATTCAGCTTGGGGTGTGTTATCTGACTAGTAGCAAAGTATTATACAACTCTCAGTTTCAGTGGTACTCGAACTTGTCCTATAGTCAGGCCTGTATATATAGCTCCCCTTAGTCATCTACCCTTATTAAGAAGCAGTCCTTTTAGGAGGAGTGGAGGTCCAGAAGGCAGAGCACAGACTTTGGAAACACAGTGGGCCTGAAGCTTTGCAAATGTTTATAAACAATGCTTAGACATCACACTCCCACTGCAGTATGTTATGCCAGCCATAAACAGCATTTAAACATCAAACTCCCACTGCCATATGTTTCAATAGCCACAATTTACAGATGAGGAAATATTTGGATGTGACTGCTTTGAATGGGCGTGATGGCTACAGGTGTCTCACATTTAGGCAATTGACTTCAGAGGCATCAAGCTGAAAAGCTCTGCCCTCACAAAGGCACTGGAGGGCACCCAAGGCTGAGGCTGTGAGTTCCTGTGCGTGTCTCTGTCTCTATATCTGGGCACCATGGAGGGAAGCTTTCCTAATTAGATGCTGCTTTGAAAATTTGGCCTCTTGGACTTGCTCAGTAAATCGGAAGCAGAACCAGCAAAAGAATGTAGGAGACCTGACTCCAGCGGTAATTTCCTGGTACAATCTCTAGACTAAACTTCTGATTTATTTTTATTCTAACTTTTCATCTGTCATAGCTCCCTCTTCAGTTGGTGACTTTACTTTGCTGGCAACACTACAACATTCTCCGTAGGTGTTTCAGTATTGTGCTTTATGGATGTTTATAGTTTGCCCTAGTAGGTATTTTCCTTCCCTTGTCTCCAGTTTTCCAAACTGTGCCCCACAGGGAATCTGGATTCTCAAACAAAAAAGCTCATTTTCTCTAGCGAGAAACATCATTAGTACTGACAGCAGTAAAGGCAACTCTCCAACCTGCCCCCCCTCCCCACCCTCCAGCTCCAACAAAGCTGCAAGTTTGTCAAAGTATTTGGTGGGAGGCAAAACCTGAGTGAGATACGCTACCGGTCTGAAAGGTCCTGAGCTCATTTATTTAGTGTCTGTGGCTGCAGCAGCGCAGCTGAATTACATAAACATTTCCAAGGAACAGGCTGCTCCTTCATGTCTGAGGAGGCAGCGCTGCCTGGCAGGGTGTGCGAGTGCCTGGGCACTCAGTGACCGTGCGTCTTGGTGCCCGCCCAAACGGAGGGGGAACACTATTTGCACTAAAGATTTCTCTTAATTAAGTGGCAGAGAGAATAAGAAGACATTCTTTGATGCTTAATACTAGCCTAAAGCCTCTTATTTCACAAATGTTGTCCTTTAAATAATTAACCTCCTATTTCCTTTCCTCATGTATCAACCCAATATGAAGCTGTTAATGTAAACCCTTGTTGGTGTTTCGATCCTGTGGTTTCTACAGTAGACGTTTTCTCCCTTTTCTCTTTTTGCAATGAAGCACTTGTTTTAAGTTAATTCAGCAACATTTTGCCATTTTTCATGGTAAAATATTATGTTGTTACCCTGCAACCATATGTTGTCCTGTTTCTTTTAGTCTCAGGTAGAGTTTGGCACTGTTTCCGCGCTTGGCTATACGAGTTTTGCAAAACCCTATCAGATTCTTACCATGTTTGAAGTTATATTCAAACACGATTGCAAACCATAGCATGAGCATTTTTTTTGGCATTTTTCAGCTTATTTCTGTCTAGGTAGGTGATGATTTTCTGCTATGCTTTAAGAAGTGTTTTGTTGGGTTTACTCCATAAAACAAAGTATCTGGTGTTTCTTCTGCTATGTTACTATTTTCCTCTACAACAGCTATTGGTATTTTCACATGGACATTTCAAAGATTGTTTAGTGCAGTTAGTGCAGGTAGACATTGGAGGGGGGGATAATTAAATAGCTTTTTCTTTAAGCAATGGCTGGTGTCGACTCCTTCCAGCATATCTCTGCCTAGACCTAAGCCTGCACAACAGGCTGTTGTGCTGCTTTGGAGGATCCTGCAGGAAGGAGAGAGTCTAGGAGACCCCTCTGGGAGGTGGAGGGAAGGGGTCAAAGATGCTGTGGCTGCTCCATGGCCCCTTCGTCATCCCCAGTTGGGCAATGACTCTTTTCTATTACAGGAGTCCTAATTTTTTTTAAAAACACCAAGGAACGGGGCAGAGCTCGGAGCTGCTCCGGGCTGGTCTGCCTCGTGCTGCAGCTGAAGGGATCGCAGAAGCGGCTCTGTGCAGGCTCTGGCTGGGCCAGCAGCAGTTAGCAGGGCGAAATGACCCTGCCCTCTGATTCATGGCCTCTGGCTGCGTGGAAGCAATATATTATCCTGGACATCCAGAGGAATGCAAAGACAAATGAAATCATCTTTGCAGGTGTACCTCATGCACGTGCCTCAAAGCAGGGCATTAAAGCAGTGTTTGCTTTAATGAGATCCAGGGTGGGTGCAAAGCCAGTATATTTTTTTGTGTGCCACAGCAATGAAAATGACATCACTCCTCCATCCTTCATTGACACCCAGCTGCCTCTATTTTTTTGTATCCCTCCTCTTTCCTCAGCCAAAACCACAAATTGGCTATAATAAGATTTTAAAATTGTTTAAGTTGAGCTGTTCTGCTGGGAAGGGGCCAGCTGCTCTCTAGCAGAACCTATCACATTGTGCATCTCGTAGAGGAATCTGCCAAATCACTTGGCAGTGATGGACGCTATAAAGGACTCTTTGCTTTCTCCAGACAATTTGCTCAAAGTATCAGCTTGCACAGTCAGCACAAACAAAACAAAACACCCACATGCCCTGCTTAAGACTAGATTCATTATAAACAACTCGTGGAGGGTTGCCTCAAAGTGAAATGCAGAGGGGTGATTTACTGAATCTTTCTCTTCCCTTTGTCTTCCTCCTGAGTTTGAGTTACCTAACTGAAAGGTACAAATCACAGGAGAAAGGTGGTGCAGTGCAGGAGACCTCTCTGAGGGTCTGTGTGCAAGGATACTGCTCCAAGAGAACAGAAAGGTGGTAATAGAAAACACTAGCTTGGTCCGTTGACTGGCTCCCGAGTGATTTGCCCAAGGTCCAGAGCTATATTTTGAAGTGTGAGCCTTCTGACACTCTCCAGTGTAAGGCAGCACAACTATCAGTTGGTGTTAAAACACTCATAGCACTTTAATTTTGTTCTCCTCTGCGTGTATGGTGTTCAGAAAGGCAGAAATACCCCAAGTGCTCAATTGGAAAAAGGAAGTATTATGACTGCTGTGAAGTGCTGAGTGTTCTGGGACTCTGTTCCTGGCTCTGCTGCAAGTCACAGAGTACTGGGCAATTCACTTAAATCCTCTGTGACCTTTTTCAGCTCTGAAGGCTGTGTAAGAGCATCAAGACCCTGGCGCACACATGCAAATGCACAGCAGAAAATGGCCTATAAAAGGGAATATCTAGATTCACCCACTATTTTCTGTGTTCTTTCTAATTTTAGTGTTACTTCTAAACTTCAGTATCAATAGATTACCTAGACAGATACAGAGGTTATGTTTAGCGAACTAAATAAATCTGGCCTATTTTTGCTTTCTGTGCATAGTCCACATTGCTGGTGTCTAATGTTGCTGGTGTGTGACACTGTGGTCAGTATTAAAATGACTTGGAACTATTTTTGCAGAATTTGCATAACATATGCAATACGGAAAGAGCTTCTAGTTTGAAGATTTCACATTTGTAGCACTTCTATGCTGAAAGTCGGATCATCATGTGTGCAAGGTAGCTCTGGAGCCAGCTCCAGAAAATGCTGAGGCTGCTACAGTTGGTCACCGGGTTAAATCAGCAGGATTTCTCCCTAGCTCTTCCATAGGACAGAATGCAAATGGACACCTTCCTGCTGGCCAGTGTGTGGAGCTGATGTCCGGCCTTCCAGAGGATCATGAAATAAGGAGAGGGAAAGACTAGTGGGGCTGGCTCTTAATGTGTCTGCTTGCAACTCGAGTCACCATGTACTGTGCTCTAGTGAGTGTATTTTGTCACCTTTCCTGGAAAATATTTTCACAGCCTAATGTATACAAAAGTTTGCTCATACATGTGTTTTCCCTGCTTAATTTCTTAATACTTGTTTCCATGCTTAGCGTGGATACAGTCTCTTTTTTAAAAAAAAAATCTTAGTTCTGGCTATTTAAAAAATGTTTTAGACTATTCTTACATCCCTTCTTGCTGCTCCTCTGCAGACTCTGTTCCTCTGCCTCTTTAGAGGGACATATATAGCTCTTAGCCCTTTTGATCCTTCCTGTTATGACAATAATTCCTGTTCCTTTCTCTTGCTCTTCTAGGATGTGGCTCCATTAGGTCAGTGTCTTTCTAGCTGGGTGGTGTTTAGAATGGAATGCAATTTTCCAGGAATAGAGCATTAGAAGGAGGAAAAAATATGCAAGTTTGTGTAGCATGCAATCCAAAATAATAGTCATCTTTTTATTGCACTTGAACAAATATCGTGTTTCTACTGTGTTGCAAACATGTTTTCATTTCCCAGACCTCACTTTTGAGGAGAATATTTAAGAGAGTGCATCAAGTAACCTGTATTGGTGAACTGTTTGCAAGTATCTTTTGAAAGAGCAGAAGATGAATTTTATTTTTGGCATTTTAATATGTGAGCAAATATGCTTCTCTTAGCTGCGTCAGAAAATCAGCATTGTCAACATGTTACATGTTAGCTGTGATTTTGATCTTGTTTTCACGATGGTAAACCAAGAGTAAGATTTGGCGGTACTTGCTACTAATAACACACACATGGTTTCTGATGCTGATTAAAGCAAGAGGCAGGGTTGTCATGGACATGCTGATCAAAGTCTAGAAATCCAAGGAGCTGGCTTGGCAAACATTCTAACATTCAAATCAAAATCTGGTTTTGTAGAATTTTCAGAATCCTAGCCATGCTTTTGGAACAAAGGCTTTTCTTTTCTTGCAAAATGCCTAGTTGAGATGGTCATTAGAACCGTCCTTGGGCTGAAGATATTAATGCTCTTTCTGTACTATGTCAGTTTGAAGCACAATACTTGCAGAAGTGCCAAATATGAGTTACTATCTGATATGTCAGTTAACAAACGCTGAATGCTCCGAGGAGTTGATAGTGCAGACTTCCTTCACTCATCCTAGGCTTTGCTCTGTAGCCAGTACAGGAATAGAAAGCATAAAAAAATCTCAGTACCATGCAGTCTAAGAAACCAACTGCATTGACTATATGATAATATGCTGCTTTTGTGAGCTTCTGTCTTATTAAAGGCTCACAAGCAGTGACAAAAGTAAGTAGTGTGATGGAAAGGGAATTGGAAAAAATGGTAATGTGATGACGTAAAGAGTCTTGGACTACCAATATTTGAGTATGTAGTTTTGATGGCTTTCCTGTCTGCCTTTGGTCATGTCACATAAGTAGAACGTGCCTCAGCTCAGCATTTGTAGGCTGGAGATACCATTTTGCAATTCTACATTTCCCTACATGTCTGCATTTCATGTGGCTACAATTATCTTGGTTATGTGGACTTCAAGAATTTTTTTAACCTGTGTGCTGCTCCTTGCTTTTTCAGTTATCGTAAAAGAACTTCCAAACTAACCATTTATATTTGAGCCAGCCACAGTTTTAATACATTTGTTCCTATAAAAACTTGAGGACAAAGGAATTAATTGAGCATATTAATAGCTGTTTAATGAACTTTTTTTTTTTTGAAAGTATTGCATAATTCAGCCTAACCTCGAACCTAGAATCTCAAGAACAGGGCAAGAATAGGTCTCTGGCCCCTATGTAGATGAAGATAACTATCAAAATGTGAACCAAATGGTAACTTACACAACAAAGCAAAAAATTTTTTTCAGGAGGAAAAAAATTCTCTTGGGGAACAAGGCAGTGAAAACAGTTCTCAGTGTGTTAATGCAGTATGACCTAAAAAAGGAGGGCATGTAGAGAGTGGGGATGAGTAGAACCTAAATGAACCTGGGTGATTGTTGTATAATTTAAGTATCGTATGACATATAGAAAGTAGATTTGCATATCAAATTAGGCATGTAGAAGAGTTAAAATTACACTCGCCTGCTGGGATGCAGTGAGACACTTCTTTTCAGTGTTACAAGATCATATTCTTCTAAACAGCTTGAGATGAAAGGAAGTGGTTGAAATCTTTCTTTCCCCTTCTCTGATACAAACTTGGCCATGCTGAATTAATTATGAAGCAACTAGGAATGTATTCATTTTAATAGTTTCCTGATGTGTGGACTCTTTTGTCTCTCTTCATTTGTTGCTTGAAAACTTACAATAGCGATACCCTCCTTCTCCCTTCCCCCTTCTCTTCTCCTAGCATATTGTATCAAAATTTTTGGCATTTTGTTTGGTGGTTAGAGTTTTGGAGTAGCAAGGGGCACACCCTTGCTATACTGAGACTTTTCCAAGCTGAGATCACGACTCATATTTTTGTTCCTGTAGGACCTGTTTAATTGGTCCACACTTAGATGGCTTTGGGCAGGTTTCGGATTTCTCCTAGGGCTAATATGATGCAGCTGGGGCACTGTGCTAATGACGAGTTGGCAGGTCTAGAGATGACTATCGCTTGTCCTCTAACAAGCAGTGCACCAGCTCTGGTAGACCCCTTGCCTCCTCACAGGTCATGGGACCTTTCCAGAAGCAAGGTACATAGGAACAGAGGAAGGGCCTGTGTTAAGCCTGAAAGGGCTGTAGGTGCCAGTGGGAGGCAGTTTCCTCTGCTGCTTTACTGGCTTTGTAAAGTCTTGCATTAGTGCTATCAGCAGCCTTCTTCCTTCCTACTACTTTTACAAGCACAGCATCTCATTCAACTGTTCTTATTCAACACCTGCTTTACAAAGTAAATATATGATGATGAATGTCTAGGTGATTGGAAGGTGACATAACCTGCTGAAGCAAAAGAACGGGTGTGACCAAACTAAGAGAAATCCACCAGGGGAAAATCATGACAAAAGGAACGTGATGTGGTGGTTAAGGCATGGATGGGGCCTCTGAAGGTCTGGGTTTAATTTCTGGCCTGACTACAGTCTCTTTCTGTAAGTTTGTAGACAAGTTGGTGGCTTTGCCTCTTTTTCACTTGGAACATGGGCAGTACTAGCCTAGTTCATAGTGTGAAAGTATAATTAATGTTTGCTCCAACAAAATTGGGCAGTATATGAAAATCTGAGCTGTGCAATTCTCAGGGTTTTTTTGCACACATACTGCTAGAGGTCTATTACCAGTGAGCCTGGCCTCACCTCTTGAGACATTTTTTTAAAGGCTCTGTTCAACAGATGTTTTCTGCAGTATGTTTTTTCTTTTCCCTAAAATCTGTTTGGTTAAATTAGTTGAAACATCACTTTCTATTTAACTGCTTGTGACATCTCCCCTGATGCCTCCAAACAGCCACAGGGCTGGAGGTAGGGCAAGTAGGTGTGCAGTTATAAAGATTTCCAGTTAGGGAATTCTTCATGCACACATTCTTCATACACGGGCCCTTTGAACTGTTCCTCCTGCAACAAAGTGGTACAAAGACTCCCAACTCCCCGTCTAGCCCCCAGACTCCCAAAAGAATGAAAGGGGGGCTCCCAGAATACTAGTGTGCTTAGGCCGCCACCTGTCCCTCTGCAAGATGAAATACCACAGCAAGAGGGCCACGGCTTCTAGCTGGAGCAGGCCCAGGGCTTGAACTATGCAGGAACAGGGAAAGGAAATAGAGACCAGATGAGCAACCAGCCTGGCTTTCCCCACCTCAGCCTCCTTCCCTGCCTTCCCTTCCCTGATGCTGTCTCCAGGATGACATGCAAAAACACTAGTTGAGTCTGTCAGCCTGCTGTAAGTTACAGCATTCTTGTTGAGCATGGAAAAAATACATGCTATGCAGAGCCCAAACATGAAACATTACTTCATGGGCTGCTATCTACACTGCAAAAATTGTGTTATGTTTAATAATGCAAGAGAGATTTTTCCCTGGTCTCAGTATCCTTTCCTCTGGAAATATTCTGATGC
>JAUBOD010000125.1:55610-75167 GCA_032353885.1 Nothura maculosa
TTAGTGTGCAGACCTCACAGTGAGGCTTGTGGAGATCATTTGTTCCTGAACATATTTATTCCTTGAGCTAGGACTCTTTCTTTAAGACAACAACTAGCCTCTGGGGACAAGTGCTAGGGAAATTCCTGGTGACCATCATCAGGAAACCAGGTACCTCTAGGTAATATGGCCCAGTACATGGAGCCGCTGCAAGATGAGTATTTTTTAATGGACCCAAACATATTTAGGGTCTCCCATCTACTCATGGAAAGTAGTTTTAGGATCTTGGTATGTGCTCCATCCTGAACTTCTGTTCTGAGGAAAATGGAGCGAAAGCTGACACTGTTGAATTGCTAAGGAAACAAGTTTTGTAATTCCTGAATTACCTGTAGCTTCCTTAGGGTGTTGTATTCCGGTATACAACATTGCACTCCAGCAGAGAGGTGACAAAGATGTGACCAAGTAAGGCACACTTGCTGCAGAGAGAAACTAAACCACGGTAGTTGAAGGGAAGAGAAGCATTGCTTGATAATTACCAGTTAGTCTCAGGGAAAACACCATAACATGCCTAAGAGTGACTAAATGTGACCAATCTTGAGATCACACTAATCTTAAAACACTTCCAAAAACTCTTTGCTAGTTGCCAGCATCAGCTTTTGCTCTAGTTCAGCTTCAAGCAGCTGTTTTTCATCCATGAATTCAATTCACCCCACGGAACACGGACCCCTGAGTGGCAGTGATATGGTTGTAGGCAGGGAAACCAGCCAGAGCTGTATGTGTCACAAACACATTGCCAGTTTTTAAATGCAACCACCTTACCTAGTAATTGCAAGCAGATATTGTAACAGAGCAGCAGAAGTAGTTCTTGTGGGACACCTCAAAAAAGTCAGGGAAGCGGGACAACTATTGGAGGTGCTATTCTGCTTCCAGGAGACCGAAGCCATTCTAACACATTACTCTAGTTGTCTGCCACCTCTTCTTTGTGCAACAGCTGTATTTCATGGCCAGCGGTGTCAGACATTAAAGAGGTGCAGGATGAAGAAAATGGATGTGTTCTCCCTCTGTTGCCAGAACAAGGTCATCCATCAGTGCCATTATGGAGGTTTCTTTGTGTCCTGGCTCGCATCCAGGCTGTGCTGGGCCTGCTCCAGTGAGCTCTCCCTTAACTCTTGTCAGACATATCTCCTGCCACAGGCAAAGCATTCCTTCAGAGAACTGTGTTTTTATCTCTGCTTTGATGAGTATCTGTCAACCAGACAAGAAGCTGTCCTAGATGTTCATGTAGGGCAAGCACAGATTGGATTGAATTAAGCCATACAATTAGCCAATTCTTTAATAAATACTGAAGGATTACGTATGCTGTTTAAGTTGCTACTGTGTTGTCCTAACCCTCCCTTTGCTCCAACCTGCTTCCGCCGTTTCAGTATCAGCCTAATCAATTCAGTAGACACTTGGAATCTGCAACCTTAGGCAGAAGGAGGGAAAATCCTTCCCTGGTGTTACTTCTGAACCGTGCTCTGGGCCTGTGTGGTTTTATCTTTTTTTTTTTTAAACTAGCAGTCACAAAACAGCCCAATGCCTAGATGCTGCAGGCCTTCCTCAAGCAAACCTGCTTGATGATTCATCCTCCTGTCTTCAAAAAGAAAATATAAGTGTAAAATTATATGCAAAATATACTTTCCACTTAACTAAAATTGGAGGAATAAGGTAAAAGCCATTTTCAGTATCTGTCTTGGACACACTCGAAATGATGCCTTTAACAAGCCTGCAGGTGACGCTTAGAGTATTCTGCTTGTTCATATGGCCTCAGTAGTCTCTGTCTTTTCAGCCTGAACTTATCAACTTTTATGATTAGGGTTATGCTGCAGACCATAGCAGATATGTGTATACTAGCATTTTTTAAATTTTGTTTGTATTGGTTGGATGACATTTTAATGAGCAGTTGCAGTGTCTGGAGTTCAGAAAAACATTTTCTGTGAAAATCCAAAGAGAAAGATGAAAAAAAACTCTTTTACTCTGAAAATGGAAATAAACTTGCCAGCCCTCAGTTCATACAAATTTCTGTAGTCTTAGTGAAATAGGCTAGTATAGGTCAATATAGCACTTTGAAAATGAACACCTTGTGCTTAGTGCTCTGGAGATTTAGGATGTCATGACCTGCATAACTAACCCTTAGGGACAGTCCTGTGCTCGAAAGCAAGATCAACTCAGCCAGTCAACCTACAGGGATGAGTTCATTCAATTCAGTATGGTACGTCTTTCTCATTTGGATATAGACTTGGTTAAGATATTCACATTAATGTGGATTTGCTTGTTTTGAAAAAGTCTCCTGTTCATAGCAGCACCAGCTCCCTAAGCTTTACAAACAGATATGACTGACAGCTCTTGCTTAGCAGGTAAACAGCAGTATGTTCCAAGTCAAAGCTGCTGAAGTTGAGAGCCAAAACTGGGTAATGCCACATTTCTAGGTGTCCTTTTAGGCCAGGTCCTGGTATATTACCCATATAACCCCAGGCTTATTGCACAAGATGGAAAGGGCTGCACCTTCTCTGATGCATTTTGGTAGGAGATGGTTTTAGTTCTTTGTGATTATCAGTGTAGCAGCTGTACAAATACTTAATTTAGTTTACCAAGTGTATCACAACTGCACTTGTGATTGTTGATGGTACAAAAGCAGCAGGCTATATATATTTTTTTTTTTAAAGGAAAAAGTCCTGTTTTATCTTTAAGTATTGGCATGCCGTGTCAGGAAACCCAGCAAGCGCAGGACCACCTGCAGAGTCCTCGCTGCAGAATGGTCCCGCCAAGTTAATAACCCCAGCCTCTCTGCTGACTAATACAGGCAAACAGTGCAGCCAGCCAGGATTTTAATAATTGGGCCACTTCTACCTAGGGCGCATGCCAATCCCAGGATTGCTGTGGAAAGGGAGCTCAAAAGTAAGCAAGAGGTTAAAAAGGAGAGCGTCTGGCTTTTTCGACAGCTGGGTTCCATTGTGAAAGGGTCATGTGGTGCCAAGGAAAACAGAAAATAGGAAGGCACACAGATTTGTTAGTTTGAAGTAATTGACCACATGGTGTCCGAGGGTTTGTGTTCTCATGTTCTCCAGCGCGCGCTCCCATGGGAGCTGAGGCAGGGGTTCCAGTTCCTAGCACTCTATTGTTTACCCTGATGGTTTCCAGATGCTGGAGACAAGGACAGTGAAATCTTTGGGACTCTGCCAAAGAATGAAAAAGACTAAGGAAAACACTGAGGGGATTTTTTTTCATTCTATTTTTAAAGAGACAGCTCTGCTTTTCAGTAAGATCACCTTTCCTTACAGTTCCCCCATACTCTCAGATGCACACGCATGCACGTAGGCTCCATTTCTCTTTCTTCTTTTTCCTCCCTCCCCCTTTCTGTATGTTTGCGTGTCGTCTTAAATTTAGGCAGCTCTGTAATGAAGCAATGTTGATGTTTTCCCTTGGCATCCTTGGCTCATCTAGCTATAACACAGTAGATGTACAAAAACGGTCAGAAAACCCCAGCAAAAACTTCACCAGGCACATCACCAAGAGAGTGTCAGCAGTGATGGGAAAGCCTCAGATGGCTGCGAGTTCAAGTTTGCTTTGGCAGGGCCTGCAGGAGTTTGCAGAATTCTACAAAGCTTTTCCAACAGCTGAACCACTCAAATTAGGGAAGGGGGAGCAAGAACGGAAGAGCAGCAGGCACTTTTCACCAGCAAAGCCAGAGAGCAAGGAAGAGCAAAAGAATGTTAAAATAATGAAGAGAGTGCACCTGGTGATTAATACTCAGCCTGCAGCGAGGGGCAGCCCGAGAGCAGGTCCCTTTATGGGCGGACCAGGTGTTGGAGATGTGTCTTGCAGTCAAGTGTGGTTGCCAATGTTCTGCATCGGGGCCACTTTCTGCATTGTGCCTCTGTGTGTGTATGTACTTAGGGCTGGGCAAAGACTGTGCAAATCAACTGAAAAGCTCCTGTTGCCTACAGAGACTTTTGGATGACATAGTTGGTGCATTAAAAATGCTAGGCTGCTTTTCTTTTAATGAACGACACCCTTCAGTATCTGGTATAATTCCACTCTTCCTGAGATAGTTCAGTGTATTGAAACGGTTGTTTTAGGAAAAAAAAGAAAAAAACTCAAAACTTTTCAATAAAGAAACTCCTACCAAGTTTAGTTTAGCTTACAGAAACTTTAGCAAAAAAGTCTTCCAAAACAAAACAAAAACCCCACAACCCACAAACTTTGGAAACAGTCTAAACGCTCAGTTCTAGATCACTAGGAACAATCCTTGCTGAAAGCCCCTCTTGTTCCTGGCTGCATTTCAAACTCTTTGCTATGACCTTCCTCTGCTATACAGGCTCTTCCAGAGAACCTCCCACAGAAAACAAAGATACTGAAAACTGGCATTTCAGCCTAAAATATGATAAAAGGTTAAAACTGTGTTTCCTTCCTCTGCTTCCTCTTTCCTGGATATACTGTAGTATATACTGTAGTATACTGGATATACTGTAGTATACTGGATATACTGTATATACTGTAGTACTGGATATACTGTAGTATACTGGATATACTGTAGTATATCCAGGAAAGAGAGTATATCGCTTTTCTTTCCCTTGCACATTTTTAGTCTTCAGTTGCAATTCAGGGCTATGGGTCTAATAAAAATACAATACTCAGGAGCACTGGTTTGTTTCTAGCATATATTTCATGGATTTTAATGTTAGAGAGAATCAAGGATCTTTATAGCAGAACCTATTGGCTTTCGTCTAATAATACCTACAGGAGAATTAGGTAGGGGTGTGTGTGTGTGTGTGTGTGTGTGTGTGTGTGTGTGTGTGTGTTAAACACAGTTGAACTGAAATCCTGACAGCACTGAAATCAAAAACTGTTTAAGAAAATGATTTCTCTCTAGAAATTATTAGCAGAGTTTTCAGGATGAGTGATGCTCAAGAAAAGTATCATGGTGCCTGTTTGTCCTCTGACCTGTTGCCTGCCCAGTCATTGTGTGTGTGAGGAATTGAAGCATTGTGCTGAGAGAAAGCTCCGTGCACACGCTTGGGAATCCAGTCACCAACGGGCTGAGAAGGCCACGACGAAAAGGTTTCCATACCTACTCATATGATGCACCAAAAAATTACCAGTCTTATTTTGTCAAATTTTGATACTTCCCACCCTATAAAGCACGAGGCCATGCTGAACACTAAAACAACTCAGCCCTTGTCATACACCAATGCAGTGAAGTACAGTCTTAACCTTGAGCTTTTTCCCCTGTTTTGTTTATAATAAAAGTTCAACTCTTGAGGTTTAGTTGTCGTCTTCTACTGAATTGTTTTCCTTGTTCTCAAGTTGTATGTAGTAAATGAGCGCTAAGCACAGCGTTAAGGATTTTTAAAGGTTTTTATTATTTATGAATAGTGTCTTGAATGTTGTCTATTACCATGAGCAGGCTAAGTTGCTTTGTTTCAAGGTTTTGTTTTACCATGCAACATATTTACTACCTTAATTTGACATATAGTAACTGATGGCATTTATTCTTTGTTCAATTGCTTCTCTTGGTATATTCATGAAAATGTCTGAACGACTGTCCTGGGTCAGAAAAAGGTCAAGTCCAGATTCTGGCAGGGTCAGCAGTGGATATCAGAGGAGAGTACAAGAACAAGTTAAGCAAAAAATGATGTTTCCCCTGAGTATTTTCCCAGCCTCCAGCCATTTGGGGTTCTGGGATCTCATAAGCCAGAGGTAGTTTCTTTATTCCAAACTCAGCTGTCATCTTTTTGCAGCTAATTTAAGAGTATTGTTGGGAAAGAGTGTATGTGACAAACAAAGAATAATGGCGGTCTCAACACACCAGCTGCACAGCACCATTAAGTCATAATTAAGATATATTCAAAATATTGAGTAACTAAAATATATATATTTTTTTATTTCAGGCAAGTTCAAAATGAAAATGTTTTCCCATATTTTGCTGCCTTCTAACTTGAAAAATGTAGCTAGAATCAGAATGACTTACAGCTAGCAGAGACACGATTTTTGTTTCCAGCCTTGCTTGCCATGGAGGTTCAAATGGTATCAAGAAGATTAGCAAGAATGTTTTCATAAAAGGCTGTTTTTCCCTCTTGAGGTGTCTTGGTTAAACAGACCGATTGTGTTGGTGACTTATCAAGACGTGCTTTTGGAGCCTGTTCCTGCCAGGCAAACCTCTCGACACCAACACCCCTGCCCCAGCTCTCTCCCTCCATTCTGGCCTTTAGAAAGCCAGGCATGGAACAGAAAGAGGCTGAGCAACCTGCTGTGGCTCCCCTCGAATCCACACTGACACTGTGCCCTCTTTGCAGCAAACAGAGGCTCTCCCTTGGGAGCATAATAGAAAACTTGAATTCTTAGACTGCACTGGTTTATGCACTTTGATTTATACTGCTTTTGAATCTAGCTCCTAGCATTTTCCTCTTAAATGCAATACAAGAGGCCAATTGCGTGGAAGGACCTTCACTCCATTCCCCTAAACACAGGTGCTGCAATTAGGACTAGCTTTTAGGTATGCTGGCAGGAGTACGGTACCAAGTCCCTTGCATCTTCTCTGTTTTCAGACACCCGAGTAAAAGTTTCAAAAGCTTAAAAGAAATTAGTACACTTGGCTGCTGATCTTTGCCAAGCTAGTATGAACATCTAAGTTAAAGCAATATGGAAACCTTTCAACTCCCTTGCACTTTCAACAGCTGCCAAGCTGGCACTGCAGCGTGCAAGTTTTGAATCAAGCCTGGTGTATTTTTTTCCAGACAGATTTTTTCCTCGCTGTAAAAAAAATGACTGCTCTTTAGCTGCTATTTTAGAATAACATTTCATTTGTGGCATGTAAAAAGTGTCTTGAAGGAGCTACTCTCACTGTCTCAAGTCATTGATGGCTTGAAAATAATTCTCTACCAAATAAGTTTTGCTGTTCATCCTGGTATGCAGTTTTGATAATGAAGATGTAAGCATGAATCCTGGCATTTATTTGTCTTGTTTTTATGCATAACACTGATATACCTGAAAAGTTTAAAATAATAGATGTAGGAAATGGCACTAAGGGCTTCAAAAGTGACTAGTACTTTGGAGAGTCCCTCAGTTTGGATGTTGGGTTTCAAACACCGTAAGGGGGTTTTGCTTCCACAAAGTTCAGACCAATTCTCCCTTTCCCAGTTACTGAATGCTCTATTTTATTTAAATCTGAGCATCTATGACTTTTCAAAAAATTAGAAAAACTATAGCATGGGCCAAATTCAGTTCTTAGTGCTAAATGTGACAGTAATATTTTGGTGTGTATTATTTTTTCTGCAATTATTATAGCTTTCAATTTAAATATTTATAGGTTTGAACCTCTAATCTAATGTTTGGCATGATCATTAGAGACAGAGCTTTGACCGAATCAGGAAATTTTAAGTGGGATACATGTATCTGTTACAGGGACAGAAAAGAGGCGAATACCTTAAACATTTGTCTGTGCTCACTGCAAGCAGCTGCTTCTCTTCAAGGACATCTGACCCAGCAGATGTCTTAAAGTTAGGGAGCTATGACCTCAAGAACTGGCTTACAGAAAGGCTGGCTCCCAAAGAGACAGTTACAGAGAGAAAAATAAGAAAGGAAGATGGTTTTATTTGTTGCATCCGCTTTACCGGTAACAAAACAAACAGAAAACCATACACAGTTGTATCCTGGATTTCAAGAGCTTCAGTTCCAAACTTTGCTTGACCCGGTTACTCTGGGCTGTCTTTAGAAAATGAAATGCTGTCTTTCCTCCTAGGCTTGAAAACTGTTTCCTGTCTGGGATTTATGGCTAGTGGTGGACCTCAAAGGACTGCAAAACGTTCCGTATCATAGGAAGTGAAGTAGATTTAGCTGTGCACACAAGCTGAGAGGGGGATTATCTGCAGATTTCTGTGGTGCTTGTTTCTATCGCATGTAGCAGACCTCTAAGAAATATTCTGTCCTCCTGGCTTGCAATGTTTATGCTCAATGCAGAGCATATCTAGGGATTCACACTGCGGTCAAAATGTCATTAGTTAAAATGTGAACAGTAATAACAAGGCTATGTTTCTCTAAAATATTCTTCCTTATGTAGCTCCCACTCAAAATATAGTAATTAACTATTTCTACTGAAACAGTTTTAGCGTTTTTGAGGTTTCAGTCTAAAAAAAACTCTATTCTTTTTTGATAATGATTTTATATTCTATGCATTTAGTTGGGCATTTTCCTGTCTGAAAGCATGCACAGATTATGGGAGAGCCAAACCGTGCAGATGATAATCCCCAGGTAAATCAGTTAACGGAGCAGTGAATAACTCGTGTGGTGTTGAATGAGGCTTCACTAAAGGTAGCAGAACTGCTGCTATAAAAGTAAGTGGGAATAGGATGTAACTCCTGTATGGACTAATGCAAATAGAGGGACAGTAACATTTTCTTGTTTGTAATCAGTGTTTGGTTTGAGGAGAACTGCATATAAAGCCCTAAGATATTAGAAGCACTTAAATTTCTGATAATTGACTTCAAATTTAGGACTATCCTTAATATTTTGTATTTATTGTTATTCTGGTTTTCCCTTCAGTACAGCAGCATGCCAATATCAGTGACGTCACTGAACATCTTTCACTAGACTATCTTAAATATGTATAAAACAGGTCATTTAGATGAGAGAATCAAGGATTAATCTGGGAAATTCAGTTCTCTTCCTCATGCAAAGCTGTGTTAGTGCTTTTTGGGCAGTACTAGTGTGGATGGAGAGTTTCAGACCTTTTCATATTCCCTGGAAAAGCCATGCCTGTCTTCTTGATACAGCTTTGGCACATTGGCTACCTATGTCTTTGCTTTTGAATGTGTTCCCTTTTTTTTTCTAGCAAGTTGCAATTATTTCTCAGGCTAAATCACAAAATAAAAGCAAAAATTGTAAATGCAGAATGCTGAGTAGACAATCTTCTAGGAGGCCTTTGCATATTTTTGGACAGAGTACAAAATATGTTTGGAGGAGAACTGGAACTGAGGAAACTCATCTTTCCAGAGCCAGAATAGAACTTAGAGTGTTTAATTTCCCAGAGTCATCTGTACCATTATTGTCTATCTATTCCTCACTTCCCCCATGGATTGCTAGTTACTTTTGACTTAACAGGAATTTTGAAAGGCAAACTAGGTTAATTATTAAGGTGGTTCTTGTAGCAATGTGGGCCAAACAACAGAGGGTGTGAGTTACAAATAATAAGTGATGGACTAAGCTCTGTCACTGAACAGGAAGAACTCTAGAAACTAAATAAGGGAGACAATTTGGTGAAGCATTTGAGAATTTACAGTAGGTTGTGTCTTTGGTGCTCAACACCTTAAGCCCTAAGCATGGAAGTGGAGCTCTAGGTGTTTACATGTGTATTCTGCTTCAAGGCTCATCTGGCACAGTTCTGGAATAGATACTTAACTTTGAAAGCACGTGAAAAAATTTCCTGACGTCAGTTAAATTGTGCTGGATTGTGGCCTTGTGTCTGTCAGTAAACTTAATTTGAAGGAGCACAAATTTAAATTACTTGATCCTAAAGAGAAAAGAAAAAGTCTTATCTCAACCTTGTTCCATTCCCCTGTGTGAGTGTGTGTATGTGGGGAAAAGTTCAGTGCTTGTTACTTTTCCTAACACTTGGCCTATTTTAGATCAGACAAAAGAGAAAAGAATCAGTGCTGAATGAGACTCTGTTTCCATTACTTAAGATGGCTCTCATCTTGCTGCAGAAATACGTGTGAAAGCAAAAGAGACAGCTGCGCCAAAGAGCCCAGTAACCCAGAAATTTCCTGTTCTATTCTTTTCTATGGAGAACATGGGGATTTGGGAGCTCTCAAGACAAACGTGCATCTATATTCCCGTGTAAAACAACAGCACAGCTGCCAAGTTTGCAAGATGCCACAGAGTCCTTAATAGATTTTTGAGACAAGCTCTGCTAGGAAAGGATAATCCTGTCTTTTTATACATAAAAAATATATGGGAAAACAAACAAACAAAAAATACTTAGGGTGTCCATTAAAGTCAAATGGATGCTCAGAAAGCAATCATGAAAATGGCTTATTCCTAGGCTATAGGATCTTGTCACTGGGACTGGGATTTCTTGACAATTTTAGCTGTTTTATTTCATAATTCTTGCTCGCATGCACTGGAAACAGCATGGGGAAAGAATGATTGGTAGCAGATGGGAGTCTTCTTTTTCTTGTGATGTCTATATAGTTATATCAAAATGGGAATAAACAGTTGTCAGTCACTGGGGACAAAGATGGTTTTTTTGCTGTAATATTAACTGAAATGAGTAGAAAGCTGATAATGTTAGTGACGTAGGTAGATTTTTCTGGCAATTGGGGAAATGTAGGTTTGTTTCCCAAGAGCTTGCTTCTCTTCTGCCTGAAAACTGCCAGGCATCCCATTTCTCGCCCACGTGGCATCCCGATGCCACCTGTGGATTGCCCTCTCCTGTGGCTGCTGCCTCTCCCTGGGAGCACTGCTGGAAAAGCAGCCTGCACATAGATGAGCCCATTTGCTTTTCTACTTTACCTTCACTCTTAAGGTGTGAAAAGACAACAGCAAGGACCGAAAGCCTATTTTAAAGGGACATCTGCTGCTTTACTCTGGAGCAATAGGTCTTGGTTTCCTGGATCCTGATGAGAGATGAAAACTTATATACAAGATTGACCACAACACCTCACTGCCTGAGCTCACTAGGCAAGGAAACCCACCCATGGTACCTTGAGGTTGTCTTGATAGACCCTTTGTTTCTTGGCAATAGATCTGCAGTGTTCTGATTTCTGAAAGTGAACCTTTTTTTGTTACAGATAATTCAGAGATGATACAATGAAACTGCACTCTCCCTTTCAGAAATGAAAACAGCCTGTTTTCCCTGTTTCCCTGTTTTCCCTTTCTCAGAGTTTTAGGGGAAGACTTCACAAAATCTGACCAATTCAGGACCTTGAAAATGTATGCTACATCACTTACTGTATGGTGAGCCCTGGGCTGTAGCTATTTGTCTTGATATTTGAAATGGAGGGAATTGAAAAATCAGTTGCTTCCCTTTAACACAGCATCCCAGAATGTTTATTTGGACGTAAACTCCAGATTTCACTCGTACATACCCACACATGTGTAATCAGGAAGACCAGATCTTTCAGCACAAGGCAAAGAGAAAAAAGGGAATTTGTTTAAAGTTGGCTTGGGAGCATTTAAATCGGTTAAGTACAACAAAAAAAAAAATCCCTTCAATCATGTCTCCGAGAATGAGGCATGAATCTGATAGAAACATCTGTGACTGGAAAATGTGCTAAGTTCTGGCCAAGATGTCTCTGCAGAGTGAAATATGGGATAAGTGAAAGTACTTCCCTGGAAAATGGAGTAGCATTAAAGCTACACCAAGGAAAAGAGACTTTTCTCCTATTCAGAGAAACCTCCCGCCAATATAGTCCAAAGGAAGAGATGACAGAAGGGGAAACATTCTCAGGAGAAATGAAAATTAGGAAAGGAGATAACAAAATGAGATATAGCGAGGGATGACTGAAAACATGAACAAAATGTGTACTTTTTCTGCCTTCAGTTCTTTTCTTACATTTCTCATAACTGATGACTAATTCAGCCTGTGTCAGATTCCCAGCTAGCACAAAGTCCTGACGAGAGATGACAAAAAGAGAACGGTGCCTTTTAGAAATTGCTGAACTGAGCAGGATGTCTGTACGCAAAGCTATAAGGCCACCTCTGAGGAGCTCATTTAGTCTAATTACAGACTCATTATAAATGAGTAAACATAAGTGAATAATTATAAATATCTTTTTTTCATTTATTTAGGTGGTTAAACACATTTTCCTCAAAATGGTCACATTCCTTCTGAGAGGGCCAAAAGATGAACAGGTTATTGTAGCTGTGGTGACAGTACAGATCTGTAGAGATTTTTTTTTTTTAATTATTTCTTGTTTTGAGTTGTGTGATGAGACCAAAAGGATAATTCAGGAATATACAGGCTTGTCAGCCTTACTTTGGTGAGATGGAAAAATAATGGAACAAGTTCTCTTGGAAACTGTTTCTGGGCTAATGAAAAAGCTGTGTGAGAACAGTTTGCATGGATTTAGCACAGGTAACTTATGCCTGACCAACCCAAGTGTCTTCTCTAACAAAGACAAATGTGTTTGCAGATCAGGGGAGCACATTTGTCTTGACTTTAGCAAGGCTATTGACAATCTTTCCCATGATATTCTTGTATCTAAATGAGGATGTTAGGGTACTCTGACTAAAAGTCAGTAACGTGTGAGGTATTATGGGAACCTGTGCTGGGCCCTACCCTAACTTATTTACCAACAGCCTGGATTAGGTGATGGACTGCTGGCTCCTCAAGGAGGAGGTTTTCAAGGAAATGGATCCAAACACTTCACAGTGGTACGTGGTGGGAAGAAGAGGCACCATGGGCATAAAAGGAGACTGGAGAGGTTCAAGAAAACCTTTCACCTTGAGGAAAGTCAAGGAGTGTATCAGAAAGGCTGTGCAACTTTCATCTCTAGAAGTTTTCAAGACCAGATGAGAGTCTGGAGCAATCTGTTCTGATCTCATTGTCGGCCCTGTTTTGAGTACATTTGATGTGATATGCATGTCAGACACTTCCTCCAGATTTGGTACCTTGCTTTGCTTCCTGGCTGCACTTCAACAACTTGATTTTCAGTGTATTTCAAGATACATATAGAGGGGAGATTGAGACAATCTTGAAACAAATGACAATGAAGTTTAGCAATTTGGAAGACTGATATGAAAAACAAATAAATATTGGAGCTGTTGAGATGCAATAAATGACGAAATGCAGGGGGGGTAAGCTGGACATTCTCCTAGCTTTCTTTAGCAGAGGAAGGTATCAAGCTAAACTAGAAAGTAAAACACTGAAAAGGCAAAATGCAGGCTACATTGTCTAGTTAATCTTTGTAATCCACTGGGATCAAGATCTGAGCAATATTCAAAACTAGCTTCAGAGGTTTATAGCGAGAACAATGAGTTAGGCATGGTAGTGATTAGTAAAACCATTATTCTTCAGGACATCTGGTAACTACATCTCACGTTAACATATTATTTTATGATTTTACATGCACTAGAGTTCTTTTTTTAATATTTCATAAAATAAAAATACATAAGATACCTAAATATCCATTATTCTTTACTGAGGCTCATCTGGTCTTTTGAGGCTGTTCCTGACTACATTTAAATAGTCTGAGAAAAGATGTTTGGGACTGACCCATTTGGCAGAATTTACATAGCATTTATTAAATTTATTGTGGAAGATGATGACAATGGAAAGAGTTGGAAGAATATATCAAGCAACATGGAGTGCAGGATGTCATAAGTGTATAGCGAGCTATAATTTAGTGGGGCTGGATTTGGAGTCTGATAGTCTTAGACTTTTTATACAAAATGGAGAACTTTGTAAAAAGGAAGAGCTCCTCTCTGATGCTTGCAGGAAGAGGACACTGACAAAGATGCTAGTGTTGGGGAGGAACAGAAGAGGACGTAGTCAGAATAATGAGAGAGATCAGAACTTGACTAAAGTGGCATTGAGCTACAGGCAAGCTTCTATTTTAGTTCATCTCCTGGAACTGCAGGGTTATTTACTGGAAATCTAGCCTGAAAATGCATTCTTTGTGTAATGCTCTAAGTAGGAAGCCACCCCAAGGGATGTGAGTTACCAAATCCTGTGACGTGCTGGTGTAGCACACAAACCCAAACAAACCAGGGCTCTTGAAGTCCTATAACTAAATATTTATTTCAAAGTCAATTCAAAAACAGAATTTCCATCCAGCAGGAACACAGAGTAATCCTGCAGGTCTAATTTGGCTGTGTTGTTCACTGTCTCTACCCAGCTGTCCCAGCAGATTTGAATGCTCTACAGCTTGGGTGCTGCGGTGGGATCTGACAGTCCTGCTGCTTGATGCAGCGAAAGGGGATCCCAGGCACCTTATATGAAAACTACTAGTAACTATAATTTGAATCTACTAGAAAAATATATGGATCAGAAAGGATTTATAAGCAAATAGAATACTGGGTAGAGATTGACCTGGGTGTTTGATACTGAGAATACCATTTAATTCTTCAGCCAGCCCCCCGTTTAAGATTTTGTGGAATTTATCCAGTAGTAATGTGGCAAATGGACCTTTCCTGAATTTGGATGAGTTTAATCACAAATTAACTTGTTGTATGCAAAGAATTTCTGTTTAGGGTGGCTTCCAAATACTTTTCTTACTCATGAATAATGACAAGGAAGCAAGTATGATTATGCTGCGAGTGTTTCTCCTTTATGAGCAATGGTTTTGACAAGTGACTTGTATCAATGGGCAATTGCAGAGCTTTCGCCTTCACCTATAAAATTGGCTACTTTCTGATATGTCTTTACTCCCCACAGAAAATGTGTGTTGGGTAAAATGCTAGCAGAGCCTAATGATCAAACTAAAACTAATCAGGTGCCAAAGTAGGGAAAGGCTATACAGGTGATAGCTGATTAAATAGCAGTTGGAAACAGTTACTTGCTTTATCTGGCTATTAAGATTAATCATTTGCAATGGTCTTAAGACTGCTTCACAGGGAAAGTCAATGTCATGGGCCCTATTTTAGATGAAAGAAACTGAAGCGCTCCGAGATACGGCAGAGCATCTTTATGTCAAACAGCAGACCAGCATCAGGGCTGAGGTAAGAACCCGGGTCTCCTGGCTGCTGGCTCTTCTCTTGGGTTCAGACATTATCTGTTTCTTTTTTAAAAGACAGACAGGTAAATGCTTGGAGCTGCAGTCTGATCTGAATTGTTTTGTATGAGTTTGTTGTCATTATCAATGCAGCCCCAAGGCAGGACAACTTGGTGCAAAGATTATGTTTCTCAAAGTTACTCAAAGATTTGAGGCTTGATGTATTTGATATGAAGCAGTCACTTTTGTCTTCCTGTTAGGACTGCTGCCACGTGGCCCCTGACATTGCTGAATCATCCCCTGATGCTCACACACATTGGTAACATTTATTAAATGAAACACTTATGTCAACAGTCACTGCTTGGCAGTGGAGAAGACATGACAGGAAATATCTTCAGTATCAAAAGAGCTGTTGCACAGCAGGATACATGCACTGCTTGAAAGTAGAAGTTTATGGCTGTTTAACTGTGGCTTTGCTGATATGCATCTAGAGAAATGACTTAGATTGTAGGTAAGGGACCAAGGGCTGTGGTAACATCCTAATCTACTCCCCTACATCACAGTAGGTTGTTGTAATACTCTTTGGAACCACAAGATTCTGATATAAAATTGACTGCAAAAAGGCCATTTTGTTTGCCAATAATCATAGGGCAGTGCAAAGAGGTAGAAATGTGTTACTTGAACACAAATAATAAGATATAAATGTGGTGTTGCCTATAAACACCTAGAGGTGAAGGGTTTTGCCCTGCAAGATGAATGCTAGGCAAGTGCTGTGGGAAACAGCAGGACATGAGTATTCAGTTGGTTATGGTTCCTTTGGAAATCTCAGCTCCGTACAGGAATGTTATTCTGTGTTGCATCCCTCTGAGGTCCAGCACGTGTTGGAGGCTCTTTGGGGAAAGAGGAGTGTCAGTTGTGTAAAAAGTATCAGTTGGTGCAGTTTGCCCAGGATCCATTTTTCAGTTGTGTTTTCCTTGAGGGACAAGGGAAGAGAGAGTCACAAACCAGCTCACTACTGAGTTTCAAAATGGCTGTAGGAAATTTTCTTTCAGCAACTTTGCTGTGCGTAACCAGCCAAAACAGATTCCTGCTCAGAAATCCATGTTTCCAAAAGGCAAAGACTAACAGGAGAGAGAGAGAGAGAGGCCGTTTTAGCTACAAAGGGCTTGAGTTTCCATTAGTGAACTTACACAGTTACATGCCAAAAGCCTTTGGGCAAAAATTTCCCATTTGGTATCTAATCCTTTTTATGCTGTTGGGTGGTTAATGCCAAAAATCCAGTTTCTGTCCTGCAGTCGCTGTGTTTCTAAGTGACTAGATTGCAAGCTTTCTCATATATACTTGCATCCTCTTCTGCTGTTTGCCATCCTCCCGGTTCCGCTGGGATAAAGAATTTCTATTTTGCTCAGAGGGAAGAACGTCAATGATTATGTGCAAGATGAATTCAGAACCTGCTTACTGGAGGTGCACACCTTCAAGACAAACATCCTGTAATTGTAAATCCCAGAGCTGCCTTTTTTCTTGAGCTTGCACTTGGAAGTTTTGGAAGAAAGTACAGGGTACTCTGCTTCAGACCCACTAGGTAGGGCTTAGCATTGCAAACATTTAATAGCATCCTGAGATTAGAAGCACATTAGACTGTACATGAGGGAAAACCTCACCCAAAAGATTCAAAGATGTCATAGATAAATAAGCAGGAGTGACCTTAGAATAAAAAAAAAAAAATTGAATCCAGAAATACTGAATGCTGCAGATCTTATGAGCATTCAGATCCACAGCTGGGATCCTGTCAATTTTAAAACTGCAAATCCAGATCTGGGCTGAGCTTAGAAATTGCACCCCTTTCTCATATAGATTCAAATACTGATCTGGAGCTTGGGATCCAAATTATTTCCAAGATTAACTTTTCCTTTTACTCTCCAAAGGCCTAAATGTATTGCTGTCAGCTCATGGAATGTGTATAGGTGTCAAAGGAGATTTTCTATAGTAAGTAAGTGTGTGTGTGTGTGTGTGTGTGTGTGTGTGTGTGTGTGTGTGTGTGTGTGTGTGTGTGTGTGTGTGTGTGTGTGTGTAATATATATAGACCCTACACAAACTCACAGTAGAAAAACAGGTCTTATGTTTTGAAATGACTGTCTTAACTTTAGAACAAATTCTGCTGTTTGCTGCAGATGAAATGCAATGAAAGTGAATGAATGTTAGTTTATGTTGTTCTTGTCTTTATTTGCCATGTCTCGTGGAGTTTCAAACTGTATTTTCTGAAGCTGAAAATCTAGCAGAGAAGGCAGGACAAAATCCAGGAAATGACACTCAAGTTGTTCACTGTCGCTTTCCCCAAACGTACCTAGGCTACTTGGTTCTGTTTTCTAACTCAGTCAAGCTGAGGTGATAGTGGTGAAGTGCAATGAGACCGCAGAATTATTATTCTTAACTGCTAAGATATGGTGCATATGTGTTAGGCAGAATATATATTCTTCCAAGCATGTCTCAAATGGCCGGCTCATGGAAGTGTTTACATGGAAACCACAGTTCCCTGAGGAAAATAAAATCAGGGGGGAAATTTCTATCCACTTGCTAGAATTTGCTGTAATCTTTGGCACTGGATTATGTTCCAAAAACAGATGATTTTTTTTTTAATGATGCATTAGAAGCTGAGGAAAGTCATGCATTGCTATAATGTAGCCCTGTGGCTAACTAGTTTTTCAGTTTGACTGCAGGAGGAGAGTGGCCTTGTGTTGGATTGTATCCAGCACATCTCTGTTCAGTTGGGATATATATCTCAGGCAGATACATAATGGAGGCATTAAAAATATCCTTTGGAAATGTCTGTTAGCCAAAGAAGCCATGCATCACACTGACACAAGTCAGGACTACACAGCTGTAAAGGATCACTTTGTTAGGTATCTTTGCACATAGGAGACCTGAAAAATTATTCATCCCATTTAGGGGTTTTTTTTTCCTCTTCTTTTCTTTTTTCTTCTATGGGAAGAAAGGAAGGAGAGGATTTTTTTTTCTTTTTTTTTTCTTTTTTTTTTCCTTCTCTCTCCAGCTGATGTTTAGTGGGATGAAAGAGTTCTTTCTGGAGCTGGAAGGAAAGCAAGCAGCAGGAACAAATGTTCTTGGGAAGTGGGGTTTCAGGCAAGTAAGAAGGCCTGAGGCTCTTAATGCCTCCCATCTGTGGTGAAGTGCCCAGCAGAATAAGAAATAAGGGATGCATGGTGGCAAAATGCTGGCACGCTGGCAGTGACAATAACTTCATATATTTAATGAGCAGTAATTGGCTTTATAACAGTTACGGGAGGGTTGCACACATCAACAGCTGACACTTCTGGAAAAGCACATACAAAGTACACTAAAATGCTGAGTTAGTTCAAATTTCATTCAAATGTTATACGTGTCTATTTACCCCTGCAGCAGATTGTTTGCTTGCCATCTCCTTCTCCTACCCCTCCACCAGCAAAAAAAAAAAAAAAACAAAAAAAACCCTACTGTTTGACTTAACTTAGTAAGAATTTATGTATTTTCACTTCTCAAGTAATGGAAAAAGGCTAAATTTCCACTGCTAAAACTAAACTGAGATTTGTTTCCCCAGGGCCCAAAGAATGCTCTGTGAATAGCACATCTTACCACTACTTAGCCTTCTAATCTTCTGAAGCTCTGAAATCTGAGACTTTGTAAGCCACAGTGCGATTTACAGTCTGGGCCTTGAGTCCTGGTTAACTCCATTAGAACTGCCCGCTTTCCCAAAGCTGCTTTTTGTTGTTGTTCTTTTGTTTTTCTCCCCCTTCTCTCTCTTTTTTTTTTAAACCCTCATTTTCACCTCTAAATCCAAATAAGAGCCCCCATTTTCCTTCTGTCATGTTCTGCTCTTTGACAAACACATCAGTCTTATTCTTAGAGTCTGGGAATATGCAGACATGGATCTGTAATTCTAGACAGATGGATAAGGAAAAGCACAAGTTATAAAGTCCAAACCTGACTTGAAAGCTTAGTCTCAACCAAAACAGTGGTTTAGCCAGTTATATTTAGACTCCTTGAATTATAAATAAATAAATCAAGATCATAGCTGTTATTGCTGCTTAGTGAGACCTATTATAAAAAAGGAAGGGGGGTGGGTGGGAATGATGTTTGCAGATGTTTAAAAAGAAAATGTAAGACTATCTTTCTTACAAGATATGGCACAAGAGAAATTAGTTTCTCCAAAATACTTGTGGGGGAGCTGTTTTTAAGGGAGGAGTTTAAACTTGCTCTCAGTATGTAGTGCTTGGTCTCAATTCTTTAGCTGCTAGAATCATTGTAATGAAAAGAACCAAAAAACAGTTTTCAGCATATGAAAGAAACATTGCAGAGTGCTGTTTCCTGGAGCTGGCTTTGAATCAGGATCGCTTGTGTGGGTGAGACTTCAAGAATTCCTTTAAACATGACTTGGATTGTGAGGCATCTGCAGAGCATTACTGTTCAGATCTCTGGACCACCAGTTCTGTGCATGGAGAGCTTCAATGAGTGTATATTTCTTTAGCGTTGCTTCTTCCTCTGGTTTAACGCTGTATAGCATCATCTCTTCAGCAAGGGAGTGGTTTCCTCATTTGTGATGTGGTGTCTTTTGCCAATTCTCAAAATTTCAGCTTGGGGAAAAAAAATGCATCAATGTCCACAATGTGGATATGTTAGAATCATGACTGAACCAAAAATTTCTCACGTTACCTAGTCACAGAAAGGCTACTATTCTGCTTGGAGGCTGAGCTTTTCAATTTTATAGGCTTGCTTTGGGCACAGTTCCTTTGCTTTTTTAGTGCTAAGATGTATGCTAGAAGAAAAGAAAAGGTGTTTTAAGCCGTACTGTCTGACACGAGATAAGGACTGATGGAGCCAATTGCATGTAAATGTG
>JAUBOD010000125.1:133153-143408 GCA_032353885.1 Nothura maculosa
GCTCTCCTTTGGCAGCCTTCCTTAGCTCTTAGTAGTTTCAATTCTTTGTCCACACCGTCCCGTAGAAAACATCTTCTTTTGGGTCTGTTCCAGAAAGGATGACTTTTGCTGTCCCATGCACAAGCCTCGTGGCAATCTGCACACTGTGGTCTTTTCAGCCATCAATCTAGGAAAATTGGTAGGATCCATAGGAGCTGCCCTGCTATTAAATTTGATAGCCTTTGCTATCAAAGATGAAAATCATTTCTTTCCTCTTTACCCTCAACCTTTGATTGCACAGCATATTAAACAATTAGTTACCAATTAACTAGAATTACACTGTACACAGATGAAATCTTTTGCTGTCAGAAGTTCTGTGCCCCAACCTAAATGCAGGGATATAAGAGGGTCCATACAATGAAAACCTCAATGCTTGTGAAATTATTAGAAATATAGAGTGACCCTTGTGCCTTTTGGTAGTAGGATTCAGTTCCTGGGTCAATTTGAGTCGTGTTAAAAATAGTAAAAAAAAAATGGTAAGAATCCATTTGACTTAGATAGGAATGGAGTTAGAATCCTGCTCAAAATCCCGCCGAAATATCCTGTTACTTTTCTTTAACTTGTCCTTGCTTTGTGATGCCCTGTTTTTCATTTTCCATTCAGTAATGGTTAAAATTAAACATACTGAACTTGTTTTTTGGGGGGGATTTTGTTTGTTTGTTTGTTTAAGCTACAAGTGCTTACTATTGCCTTGCACCTTCCAACGTGTGTCTAAATGAGCAGCAATATACTGCAGTTACAGCAGCGGCTGCTCTTTTCTTTTGGTGTAAGGGAGCATTCCCTACTGCTCTATTCCTATCCATGTGCATATCCAATTTCCAAGTGAGAGCTGCTAAAGAGTTATTTTGAGGGGAGATATCCCCTGCTTTACGGTGCCTTTTCTGACTAGAAATCCAAGTGGATTTTGAATATAAGATTTCTTTTAAAAAATCAGGAATTGTTTTTCAGAATATTCTGAAGCAAATCCTATTACTCACAAAACGATTTAAATTTAGCTTGATTCTTACTTGATTTGGATGAGTTAAGCTATTACTAAGTTAAGCTAGTGTTATATTAATATTATCTAATATAACATGAGATTGCTTTAAAAATATATATGTCTTCCCTCTCATATACAAGATTGATAAAGATGGTAAGTCGTTCCCATTAATAACTTTCATCTGGTAACATGGCAGCACTGCCACAGTCTTTTTTGCTTTTCCTCAAAGATATTGTTTAAAAAAAAAAAAAGAAAAGAAAAAAAGAAAAATCCTGAAATGAATTTTTCTATTTCAGATCCCGTAGTTACAAGTGAGAATATAATCTGACACAGTTGGTAAGTAAATTGTTTCTTAGGCTGCCACTACTCAGACTGCTGAGTTTCGAATGGTAAGTCTCAAACAACTTTAAAAAGCCCACAGTACAATAACTGTGTAGTTGTACTCGGGATCCGAAATGATTGTAAATGCAGCGTGCAGTCAGAGGGAACACTGAGCAAATATGGTATATTTTTTAATATTTTGTACATAGATAAGCTTATGAGTTTACCAACATGAATAACTATGACTAAGTATATCACTTGACCTACTGTAAAGTAGAAAGGAAGCACAATGTTGGTAAAATATACAGATAATGCCAGAATAGTAGCTACTATTATTAGGTTCTAACTACCAGGATAATTAGAACCTAAAAAAAAATGTGGGAGAATGGCAATAATGTCATCTTTGTAATGAGTATCCTAGCAAAGATAAAGTTTATTAAGTATTTTGCAATGAAATACAGATGATGTGAGCTGGAATTATGTGTGTAGAGGATGATGATGATCAACGCTGATGATCAGAATGATTTTCATCACCCCTTAACTATATTAGGATGAGGTGGACAGAGTAGGAATATGCAGAGAATATGTGCTGAACAAAAATTAAGGGCCCAATTAGCAGAGCACAATAGTAGAGCAATAAATGTGCAATTAGTTGTTTCAATGCCTCAAAAATATGTCTCTGTTTGGCTCAGCAATAATTAAACTGCAGAGAGCACAAGGTAAAAAATTACAGATGTTTGAGGTGCACAACCACTGGTGAGTGGGGGGAGTAATTAGTGGTATAATAGAGATTAACAAGTTGTAGTCAAGAGAGGAAGGCTCTAACTGACCTCTACTATATTGCAAGCAATGGAGGCAGTGGAGTCGCTTCTGGGGATACATCATGAGTTTGGGCAGAGCACAAGTAAATGCACGATAGAGACCAGTCTTGATTTGGCATAAACTATAATGAGATGAATCAGGATGTTTTTTTCCATTTCTGGCATCTGTGGTGTCACTTGCAGTGAAAATATTACTTCATAGAAAAATAGAAAGAAAAAACCCTACTGTGATGTGTTCTGTTAGCAGAGATGGAATGTCACTGTACTGAGCAGTTTGAGCCTGGAGAATAAAACCTTTTGCTGTACATCACGGGCAACGACGTGGGCTGAGATGGTCATTAGGCTGCATAGCACGTATATCTGTTGTCTCTTTGCAATCTACTGCCAGAATGTACTATTTTAGGCGGTGAGCATATGTCTGTTGAGGATTGATCTGAGCTTGCCAGCGAGGGTCTTGCACACCACCAAGCAGCTGTCAGAAACAGAGAATTCAGCTTCAGTTCTGCACCACATTTCATGCGAGCAGCCCCTGCACCCATGTGGAGCCCTATTTATGGATCTGTCTGCTCAGAGCTCACTGAGGGATGTTAGCGGATACGAAGTTGTTCCCTATTGCTGTTTTTCATTATGTGTATAGTGGGGTGGTCCATCTTAAAGGTGGTCTATTGATGAAATGATGTATATGTTGCCAGGCTGCTCGCAAATGCCAGAAAGAAATTACAAGATTTCTAACTTGTTTAATTCTTGCTTGGAATTAAATTCCCAAATGCACATTTTTGGAGGGTGTTGTTCTGCAGAACTGTGTATTGCGCCTGTTTGGCTCGGTCCACATCTTCCTTTCCCCGTGACAGGAAAACACAAGCCTTGCTTGTCCAGAGCTGATGATAATAAATCCTTCAGGGGGATAAAGCAGCAAAGCAGAGAGATGAGAGAGAAGCTCCTATGCAGCCAGGACACCCAGCCAGCCATGTTGACAGCCCCCACTGTCTTCACCCTCTCCTGTTCTGTCAGTCATACTGCAGAAATTTTCTCCTGAAAGAGTACACAGAGGTAAATGATCTCAATTTGGGGCACTATCAGACTCCAGCAATCTGGGCTTACAAAGTTGCAGTCCTCCTCTGTAATTCAATTTCTTGTCCAGAGAACTGCTGTGTTTCAAGGTCCTGACCCCCAAAGTGACAAACTGACAGTTTCAGACACTTTGCCATCTCAATGATGCTTCAAAGATGCTCTCTGCTAGGAGCAGTAGAAAGGTGTAATCTTGGGAAGAAAATGAGCCCTATGCAAAGTCTTCAGTGATATAAACTGATGTGATGTTAATGATGTTTGGTTGAGTGATGCAAGGTTGAAAATCTAGCTGTCTCCCTTTGCATTTTTTTCATTGATCAACATCAAGACTTTCAGACAGATTTCTAAACCAGCTTGAAAAGGTAAGAAGAACTATGTATGTTGCTCTGTTTAAAAGGATCCTACTATTTTCAGAAAATTAATATGACCTTCCTAAACCTATGAAAGGGCACAGGTAGCCAAGGAAATAAAGTATTTTTCTTCCTATTTCTTTTTTTAATAGTTATATGTAAAATCTAACTAGATTAAATATTTAGCACTACCTAACTAGAGGTACTGCTAAACCTCTACTACTATTTTCTAACTTCACATAAAGTTAGAAAATAGTAAACCACTTTTTTTTTTTTTTTTCCCCTAGTGGACAAAAACAGGGTTGTTGGGCTTTTCTCCTTAATAAACAGGATATGAACGTTGGCAAATTTTCTTGTTAATCTAAACTGCTCATATGCTGAAATTCCTTCCTAGTAAATACCTAGTTGAAGTATACAACCAATAGTAAAAGTCGTGAAACTTGGTCCTATAAAATATGTTGTGCATTTTTGTTTTATTAAAGCCATGGATTTTGTGTTTCCAGCCTTGAGTCAATTAGTACATTGCTTACATCACTCATGAGAATATCCTAGTTCTAGATCTGGTGTAAATGACTGGAGAATTGTTATTATTTATATAGTAATCGTGTTCATAGTCACTACCTGATTTATGAGCTAATGGTGCTAGACCCTGAACAGGGCTGACTTGTGGCAGGAGGTACCTGCTTATAGGAATATATCGCATAGATATATGAGGAATAGATTATATGAATTGTTGAATGACATTGGAAAACTGGAGTAAATCTGAAATCTCCTGAAATCCAGACCAGGATCCTGCCTGTTTAGCTAGCACGAGTGACCAAGCTGGTGATCAGCTGTAGGGTGAGGATGGAGGAGTGCCTGGCAGAGGTGGTTGTGTCTAGATCTGGGCTCTGCGTGGTGTGAGCAGCAGCCTGCTCTTTGGAGCATAGGTGAAGCAGTTTGTGGTAAAGAAACAATGATGCCAATTCTGACAGCTGGTCCAGGAACCTCCCATGCGCATCTGGATTTGGTACAGATGGTCTGTACTGAGTCCCTGGTGACTGACCTGACATTACCATGCTCAGCAGGTGCCAGTGCAACTGCTCTGATACAATAGAAATCACTAAGTAATGGACAAAAGATGACACTGAAAAGCTTTATCTGATCTTTGCATATAGCAATTTGAAAATCCAGCCTAAATCTGGAGGTGACTGCTCTTTGAATTCAGTGTATTTCAGCCCCAGGTTCTTCAGGTCTTGCTAGGAAGATGAGGAAGGCTTCATCGGGAGTGCTTTCCTTTGGTTTTACAGTGTCTGACTGTTGCAATCGTACAGTAGTAAATCAGGTCAGAAGGCTCAAACATGCAGCTCATGTCTTTGAAAAAGCTCACTGTGTTGTCATGTGCAAAACAGGAAATGTGTAATGCTATGAACCTCAGAGGAGCAAGTCCAGGGCAAACTCTTCTGACCTCTTGGAAAACACATCCATCTGAGCCTCCCAGAGAAATAAAAACATACGTGCTAACCACTGAAGTTAAGAAATATCCTTGCTTGCATTGTATTGCTTTAACATTAAAAGGGTTTTGCACGAAAAGCAGAGTAACTAATGATGTAGCCTGCAAGGCAATGCTGCCATGGAACGCTGTTTTTCTTTTACTTGGAGGCAGGATCTCATATTAGGTTGTTTTCATTTTGCAAGCAAAGTGGTATTTTGCAGTGAAGCAACATTCTCATTTCTCTTCTAGCTGTGCCCACTGGGAGATACTGTTGTTGTCCCCGAAGAGTCTGAAAAAATGTAAATACCAAAGAGGTAGAGTCATGATTAACTTGAGTAAGTAGAAGTTATATCATCACTTAAAACTGAGTAGAGGTTGTGATTGAGAGCAGAGGTTTCGTTCCAGAATTGACCTCTTCTGGACCCGACTAGTTCCCGTTTGGAGGCAAATAGCCCAATGCCATTGTGCATCTGTCACAGTGACTATAAGGTGTTCTTTACAACAAACAACATTTCATTCTAGTGCTGCACAGGTGCAGCAGGAGGGTGCAAAGTCTGTTCCTAATCATATCTCAGGCAACATGCCTAAAGGTACAAGGAAAAGGTTTTATCCTTGATTAAATTAGAAACAGGAAAAGAATCCCTCAAAAGCCACATTTTAGGTTTCCTTTAAGGTAATAGTTGTTTTTTAAAATCTTTTTCAAAAGGTTTGGGAATATATTCTAAGTAAGAAAAACATTTTAACTTTGGAAACTTTATGTTGACCAGTTACGCCTACTATGTAGAGATCTGCTAAAAATTCTCACACACAGTGATATTCATTTCTTTTTTTTTTAAATTTTGGGTTTTGCTGTAGAGTGTGTCTTCACCTACTGGTAGAACAATATTACTTTAGGAGCCTCTCAGTTAAAAACAATGCTGAAGTTATTTAGTGGAACATAAATGTTTAGCTCTGCAATTTGGTCTGTAAACATTTAAGAGGTTGGAATGTTTATTCAAAGTGGCCAGGCTTCCAAAACTTATAAAACTGACCTCAGTTTGCAATTCTTACAGGGATTAGAGAGTGAAGGCGTTTGCTCATTTGAAAAGGAAGAAGGCAAAAGACTCTTGTTCAGTTCCTAACAATGTGAGGTTTAGGCCTGTTTCATTTTGCAGTTTCCTTGGAATGAGGTGGCCTTCAGAACAGAAGTGACTGGGATTAGTATTGTACCTGGAATCTCAGCATAAACCAGGTGCCACTGAAAGGAGGGAAAGGGACTGATGCAGTTAATATTGTTTTTGTATGTGCATGAAGTTTAGGAGTTGCTTCACGAGCAGTTGAGTTGTAACTGCTGTGAAAATGGCAGAGGAATGATAAATACACAAGAGGAATGCAAGAGGAACTTGAGGTTATTTAACAAAATTCTTTTAAATATACTTAAATTATTCTCAGATATTTCATAACTGTGCCCATAGCTAATTGCTTCAGTGACACAAATGGCCACTGGAATTCTCCAGTGCATTTCTAGTGAGTGCATGGCTGATATTACCCCATGTTTCTAAACACACTGAGATTATTTTACTTGGCAACTTTTTTTTTCATTTTTGCTCTTAATGCAGTGATATTTGCACAGTAGGGACACAATCATTTTAAAACTCTGAAAATTTACCTTTATAAGTTTTCAGTAGATAGTAAAAGGACTCCCTCTATTGGCAAATCCATGTGTAAATATAGGATAAAAGGAGAAATACTATGTGCATGTATCTTCTTGGGTTACTAAAGTCTTGTGAAATCCCAGAAATTTGATTGAATTTTTTTGGGGGAAAAACAAAAACACTGTCTGCAACTGAAGTGTGAACTTTGACATCTTTATATAATTGAGTGACAAATTTGCTACCTTCCCTTTAAAACTTTTTTCCGCGTTCCCTGCTGTTCAGTCAAATTAAATTGAAGGAAGCCGAAATGTCGGTCACTTACATGTTTGAACATTAAATGCTTGGGGTGGGGTAGTAGTACAACTGTTTAAAGAAAAGACACAATGCCCTTTTCTCCCTCCAGGAGATGGAGGGCTCTGGCTCGCTGTGTCAGACATGTGAATAGATCAGGGCTCTGAATATTAACTGCTCTCCTGAATCTTCTAGTACTGTGTGTTATGAACAATCCCAGGTGACTGCTTTTACTGAAATTATCTGCTTTGTAAAAGTTACCAGAGTTCTTTTTGACATTGCTTCCAAATAAGAAATTGCAGGTCTAGTTATTGTGAGGATATAACGTGCTCCCCCAGTGCAGCCCATTGTGCTGCAGATTTTGCTGGTCCGTGGTCGAGCTGCAGCCAAGGGACACGGTGTGCAGACCCGGGCACTGCAGTGGGACCCTGCAGGGCCAAGAGGCTCTGCTGCTCACTCGCCACCAGGCGACTCTCGACTCTCACTCTGCGCTTCGAGAGTGAGGAACTAAGCGTTTAGTGAGTCAGTTTTGCTGCCAGACAAGCAGTGTTTGTTAGAAAGTCTCTCTTGACTTTAGATCCAAATTTATCTTCTAAACAACTACTGCCTCCTTACTGTCAATGCTGAGAACATGAACCTGATTTCATTCAATTCCAGTTAAATATTTGGTAAGAAAGCTGTCTGTGGATGTGGTCCTTAATCTGGGACGAGGGTGCTCGCCCCAGAGACTGGCAGTGCTATGAAAGGCAGCATTTCTGAGCTCGCTTTTCTTAGCAGCAGCAGAATGTTTGGAGCAATCTTGGGTTGAAAGGTGCTTTGAATGAGGTGGTTTTCCCTAAATGTGGGAAAGGCTCCGGAGTGAGTCACCACTGAGTCATGTGAAGATTCTGCTACTCCTGCATATGAGACCTAGTTTGTATTCCAAGTGTATCCCAAGAAGTGCTTTGCCTTCACCTGAGGAACATTTGACAAGGTGCTGACTCATCTTTATGGAGGTAAAGGATCCCCTCAGAGCTTGCAGCATATAGGCAACCCCACAGGTGCCAGGGTCAATGATCAGAAGATCTAACAAGGGACACAAAGATTATTTTGAAATACATTTTGAACTCTGTGTTTTGGTATTCTTTGGAATTTTCAAGCCTTTCAATTTTGTCTAGTGATTACAGAGAAGAATTGCACGTATAGGATACCTGTCCTTATGTAATCTTCATGTAAAATCCGAAGCACAGACAGGCTAAAGTCACACCTAGACATACAGTGAGCCAAAATTTCCCAATCTTGTTGTTCATTGAGCCGTCTACATCTCTGTAATTGTTTTGGCATACTTAAAATACTGATAAGCTTTCCCCACAGGATATATCCTTGCCCCACAAAACTACCACATGGATAAGAAGAGGGCATACCATAATTGAGGAAATGGAAGGACTATTGCTCAAGATGTTGTTTACTAACAGAGGATTTAAAGAAAGTGAGAAGACATGAAAGTGTGTTCAGCTCAAGTGAATAGCAGAGTAAAGGTGAACTCAAAAGACTAAAAGAAAACTGTGGATAACTGGACTGATAGGAGGTGGTGATGTCTCTTCACTGAGACATCACCCAACGGAATTACCCCCCAAAGAGCTAACAGATATGCATGCATCTTCCCACAGAGGGAGCTTAGACCCTGCAGTTGTAGGTATGGTGCATGTGCCAACGCTGGCTCAGCTGATTTCTGTGAGCTCCTTTTCCATTACAAGACTCTATTACCTGGAGCAATTTGGAATGAGATATTATCTGGAGCTTGGGTTTCAATTCTGTAAAAGCCACAAAGCTAAGTGGATCTAAACAAATCACACAAGAAGCAGTGAGAGAGCATGTTAGCTGCCAGATGCGCCTGAGTGAAATTGTGTTTAAAAAAAAAAAAGTCAAAAACTGCAGAAGGGTGTAAACTATTGGGTTCTATGAGTGGTATATTGCAAGGTGACAGCTCAGCAAAACAGGTAAGGTTATGTCCTGGGTCAGTAAAGCAGCTATACAGCTGTCTGAGATGTTTGTGTAGGTACAAAATAGAAACTAAATCTCTTCTGTCAGTTACTCCTTGATGAAACTACTTATTTCAAGACTTTTCCTTTTCCAGCTTTGATTGAAGGATGATAGTTTAGATCATTTAGATCAACACTCCATTACTTGTAAAACCCATTTATTGTAATTTGAATGAATTTAGTGAGAAGGTGTCAGATTGGCATCCCCAGAGATCAAAGCTCTTACTATGATTACTTAACAGAAAATGCCAAATGTGTGCAAGAAATTTTTTTCAACAAAAATCCTATGTACTAAGAATGACATAGATCTAGGGTATAGACCTCTAGTAACAGGGAGTCTATATAGTCCATCACAAACACTGGTCGAATTTATGAAAAGGCTGTATTGTTGAATTCCTCAGTATATGTCAAGTCAAACCATATGCTGTTAACACGTGTCAGCTAAATTTCATACCAGGAACCAGGAGGGATTATTAAACATTTTCTGCTTTTCAGACTGCCCTGCATAAATCAGTTCAGCTATGTTCGTTTCCAAAATATTGATTTTAAAGAATACCATTTTCTCAAGATTGTAACATAGAGATTGGAGATAATGTTACCTCTCAAACATCATCAAAACAGACACATTTGGGTTGCAAAAGACTTGCAGAGGAACAAGCAGGCGTTGAGGTCCGTGTGGTGTTTTTGCCAGCTGAAATAGTGTAGAACATTTGGGAGGCTGGCTTTGCTAAGTCCCCATCAATTAACATGTAAGGAAGTGACCTATAACCAAGAAAATCAATGAAGGAACCCTGTCCTTATGAAGGAGAGTTGAAGAACGATGGATGTTAACTGCTAAGGAGACAAAATCAATCTAAGTGGGATATGTCTGGTGGATTTGGAAGATCCCATCTTCATTGTGGGTACTGAGGGCTGGCTAATACTGTAGGATCTCAGGTTGCCTGGAAGTTTTCAACTTAGGCATTTCATTTGATGTGGTTTCTGTTTGCTTTTAGCATGTAAACTCAGGTACTTAATCCTTGTGTTTTCACTACTGGAATCTCCTAGTAATGGAAATGAAATACTGAAAAATGGAAATGGAAAAGGAATGGAAGGAAGAAAACAGCACTTGTGAAATCAGGGGTGTGGATACTGTGCAGCTATTAGATGAACACAGTAGTTTCCATCCCTCACTGCTGGGCTGTGTACTGCTATGGCATGAACTCACCGTGCAAAGGTATGAGATTGGAACTAAGGCTGGAACAAGCAGTAGGAAAA
>JAUBOD010000125.1:152686-163151 GCA_032353885.1 Nothura maculosa
TATCCTCCCAGCTTCTTGTCTGACCTTGCAGTCGTGCAGACATCTGCATTAAATGCCAGCAGCACTTCTCTTAAAATGACTCATTCGAAGGCATGGCTCGTTTTTCAGCTAATTTTCTACTCCGTGTTAATAAGACTGGCTGATCTGTGTGGATTGCAAACTGGTTGATACTTTAATAGAGCAATAAAAAGGGTTCTGGGGATGTATCCTTACCAGTGTAATAGACCAAGTGAGTGATAACTCGTAAGCAAAATGAGTAAGACAAGCCTGATGAATCAGTCCATTTAGATCTATTTATCAGTCCAGGAAACGGGAAGAAGATTCCAGGCAAAAATCTCCACAACTTGTGTAGTTTCTGTTGGGCGCAGATGTCTGAAATTTGCCAACAAGCTTTTGCAGAACGTTCCCTGTTCGTGTTGTGTAATATTGTTGGTGAAGCAGTGCAGAAAACGAATTCTCACATCTTTTTCAGACCTTTGCCATGAGTTACCCCGGCTACCCCCCAGCAGGTGGATACCCGCCCCCAGCCCCAGGTAAGCGAGGCTTAACTTGCAGGGATGGTCTAGCAGGAATGGCTGGGTGCAATAAATGAGCAGGGCGCTTTCATTGACTCATTGAGGCCTACTCTGTACTGTTAAGCTCCATTCTGTCTTGGCCAGGCATTCTTGGGAGCCTGATTTATGTAAGCTGGATGCTCCACCCTGTGTCTGTGTGAGGTCTGTCCATCTTAAGCACTTAAAACTGGGAGATTTTCATTATTTTGGTCATTAGGGGGATTAAGACAAAGATTCTTTGATCAAAATATGGTGTTTACAGTATTAATCTGTGAATGTTGTTCAAAGAGTTTAGAGTTAATGAATGTATAGGTTCACTAATAGCTGCCATGGTTAGGAATATCTGAGGAGTCTTCTCTTTGTGATCACAATCTATTCTCCTTTTTAATTTTCTTCTACCTAAACTGCCAATATTTAACAGATTTTACATCAGAAATATAAGTAGGAAGAAGTAGACTTAAAAATAAGTTGTTTCTTGTCTCGATGCGCCTGGTCTTGGTTTCAGGGAGCAGCCCCTGGGGCGGTGCTGCGTATCCACCCTCGAACCTGCCCCCGATCGGCCTGGAGAACGTGGCGGGCTACGCGAGCCAGCTGAACCCCGGCTACATGGCCGGCCTGGTGAGTGCAGGCGCGGGGCCGACCCGGCCGCAGCGCTCCCGTTCTGTCCTTGAGCACAGCAGCTCCGTACGGATGTAGTGTGTATCGTGCGTTGGAATGGTTAGGCTTGGGAAATAGAGAAGTCACTGCATAAAGCCAGGCCCTAGCGTCCTGTGCTGAGAATTCAGTGTCATCCATTGAAGAAAATAGGTACCACAGCTATTTCTTATTTTAGGCAAGCAAACCTTTTTTCCTTTATTTATTTACTTTTTTCCTGAGAAGAACCTACCTTCAAAAGCTGTGGATGTAAAAGCACCATAACTTTGCTTTTGCTGTTTGAAGGAATAGAGAATGAACCACTAATACTGAATATCCATTATTAAAATATCCATGTTGGCAAACCTGTTCCTAGTTTTGCTTCTTACCTGGCCTTTGGTCAGTCTGAATAAGGAACCAGGCTGTGAGGCGGAGAGTGACTCATAACCTTAAAAAAAATGCACAACCAGGCTGTATTTTAGAGCCACTAATGTATAACAGATGGTGGTTAGAATCCTTTTTGTTCTTAGTTATCCAGTGTGGTTAGTTGGTTTGTCTTTTTTTTTTTTTTTTGCTTAAAGTGAGTGACAAGTGACAGTTCAGTCTTTATATATATGTGCCATGCAAGAAATATATAAAAAGATGCTTGCATCCCAAGCCTCTTTCTGAGGGTTTATGAAGAACAGTAACTTGGCAGCCAGCAGTTGAAATAAGCGATGCTTTACCTAGCGTGCCTGTAAAAATACCCACATCATGTTATTTTGTAAGAGCGCTGCAGTCATCAGATGTTAGCTCTTCTGGATCTTATGTAGGAGAAGATCAGAGGGTAAAAATGTGGAAAGATGCTACTGCATGTGGAATAGAATATCTGCTTTACACTTCCTGCAGATGCCTTTCCAAATATAGTCCAAGAACTCTTGCTGTTGATGAATCATTAATGCATATATTTCCTGTACAAAACAGACAGGAGCTGCTCAGGGTAAATCCCTGTGTTTAGATGATGCTCTGATCAGTGCAAGGCAGCCATGGATGGAGGAGGAATGAGCAGTTTTGTATAGCTAAGATTAATTGGTGTGACCTCTTTCAGGAGGGGAGGAGTGTGGCTGTGGGTGACTGAGTGAGTGGATGCAGTGGTTCTGTATGTGGCTGTGGTTGTGCTTCTTGATATATGGCACGTTACAGTAAAGCAAGAGGCAACTCAATATAGTCTTTGGAGCCTTTCTTGCTGGTAAAATCTTTTTATTACAAAGTGATTTTGCAGCTGCAGAGCAGCCTCTCTGTTGTGTGAGTGCTTTGTTTTGTTTCTAAATGCATGTACCATGTTAAGTCTTTTCCTGAAACTCAGCCCATTTTGTACTTCTCTCTCCTTTGCTTTCCTGCTTGTCCTTGCAGGCCTCCAATATGGCAGGGACCTTTGGAGGAGCCAACGTGCCGCCAGGCGCGTACCCCTCGGCGCCTGGCGGGTATCCCCCAGTGCCCCCAGGCGGCTTTGGGCAACCTCCCTCCGGACAGCAGCCCTCCTACGGAATGTACCCCCCACCCGGGGGCAACCCGCCCTCGGGAATGCCGACTTATCCGGGATACCCGGGCGCTCCGGCGCCGGTGCAGCCCATGGGGCCCCCTGCCCAGCAGCCTGTGGGCTACCCGGGGCAGCCGCCGGCACCGTATCCGGGGCAGCAGCCGCTGCCGACGCCGCCAGGACCCAGTTATCCCGCAGGACCCGCTGGGAATCCATCTGCGCCCTCCTTCCCGGGCCCGGCAATGCCTGCAGTGACTCCAGTAAGAGCATTCAGCGTCTTGAAAATATGACCGTGTGTGTAGGAGTGCCGCAAGGCTGCAATTAGAAACAGAGGCAAGAGCAGAACAGAAAATAATCTTTTCCAGCCAGATAGCCTTGCATGGTTTAAAATAAATGCTGTTTTTACTGCATTAAGTCAAGAACATTTTGAAGTGGTTCAAATTCCATCAAATTTGCCTTCCTCAAAATAAAGTATTTCCATTTGTTGGTGCTGATTTTTTTGCATCTTAATTAATAGGAGAGCAGATTTAATATCAGTGAACTGGTTTGTGTTTTTTCAGAATTTGACTATAGAAATGAACAAAATCTTGAAGTTCTGTTGAGTTTCCTTTCTTAACCCACTAACAAAAAAAGAAAGTTGGTAATTAATATCAATATAGTTGTTTAATTAATTAATACCAATAAAGTTGGTTATCTTTCTAAGTAGTAAAATGCACTTTTTTGTGGTTAATACTAATATGTTACTCACCTTTGTGTGATTTAGCATGGAAACCGAGGCACAATCACTGATGCACCAGGATTTGACCCCATGAGGGATGCAGAAGTCTTGAGGAAGGCAATGAAGGGATTTGGTGAGCAATCTCTGGGTTTACATTTCAAATTAATTGCAGCTTCACTTCAGAACTGCTTTTCTCCCTTGTTTCCTGTGTTTTCCGGCTACGTACATACTGTAGTCATTGACTCACAGTTATCCTTGGTTCAACAAAGAGTGATTGGAGGCATAAACAGCATTGTAACTTTGCTATATTTTTGTTTCTCTTTTCATTGTGTCTGTGTTTGAGAGTAGATCTGCGTTTTGCTGGTCATTCATAAGCAGGAGCTGCAGTTGGTGCATTAAAGGCACACATGTGCTTCAGCTGGGGTTAGCAGAGGAAGGAGCAAACTGTGGTAGGAAGCTGAGGCTTGACATGTACATGCTCATTCTGCCTGTGTGCATATGCAGGAACCGACGAGCAGGCCATTATAGATTGCCTTGGAAGTCGCTCAAATAAACAGCGACAGCAGATCATGCTGTCCTTCAAAACGGCTTATGGAAAGGTAAGCAAGTTTTGAGCACAGAGGGAAGAGGGAATAGGGCATATGTTCATTTAAGAGAAGTTGGGAGAGTTGCTGGCGTGGTGGGGTGGGTTTATAGGGATTTGTTTAAATTCAAGTTAGCTGCGAGGAAGGTGGTTTGTAAGACCTGGCCTTTTTAGCTTTATAATTTTATGTACTTTTGACACCACACAGTGTACGAGATAAATGTATAAAGCTGTTTCTCAAAGTTACCTTGACACTTTGGTCTGTGCAATCTGTTTTAGTTTGAACTTAATTATGTTTGATTATTTTTGCTTGTTTTAGCATCGGTAAAAGAAATATGGGCATATTATTGACATAATGCACAGGAAGACTTCTAGTTAAAATCCACAGTCTTTATGCATTTCCCATTCCTGTTTGTACTTCTCATTAGGATTTGATCAAGGATCTCAAGTCTGAGCTATCAGGCAACTTTGAGAAGACAATCTTAGCAATGATGAAGACACCTGTCATGTTTGATGCTTATGAGATCAAGGAAGCTATAAAGGTTTGTGTGTGAGATTTAAATTGAAAAGATGGCTGCTGTTCTTTACAGCAATAAGATGATTATTTTTCTTAATAAAAACAAATTGAACAGTTGTGTTTTGAAAATATGTTTTTGTTTGAAGCAATTTGATTGAAAAGTTTGTTTTTGAAGAGTCAGTATGCATGTTTAAATGTTCTGTGGCTGTTCTTAAAAAACGGGGCAGATGAAGTAATATTAGCTGCATTGTGAGTGCAACTATTGTTACTTAATAGACAATGAAAGATACCTATTAAAATAAACACATCCTTCAGTAAGTGGAAACGACAGGTTCCTAAAAAGCCTGAGATCTGTATGGATGACATTTTAAAATGTTTTTTTTTTGATTATTGAATAAACAATTCTTAATATAGTTAACATGCATCAATGCTTTGAAGTTTCTATTACAAGTACCATTTGAGCTACTCACTATGACAAGTTGCTATTAGAATTGTATTTGGTTCTCAAGCTTTATTACATTTATGTTATACTAGGTTGTAAAAGTAAGATGAGTATCTGAGGAGTGTATGTTTACCTGTATGCTTTGTTTTAGGGTGTTGGCACAGATGAGAATTGCCTTATTGAAATCCTGGCTTCTCGCAGTAATGAGCATATTAAGGAACTCAACAGGGTCTATAAAGCAGGTTAGATTTCTCACTGTCCCATCGGATTTTTTTTCCTCTATTTTTCTGGATTGCTACTTAATGATATGAAGTTGGGAGATGAGCAGAGGTGAATAATGATTCATGACTGTGGCTCTATTCCAGAATTTAAGAAGACTCTGGAGGAAGCAATCAGAAGCGACACATCAGGACACTTTCAGAGGCTTCTAGTTTCACTTTCTCAGGTACTTGCAAGCCAGGCTTTTTGAGTGTGGGTTCTTTGGGTATTCTGTTTTATGGAGTTTTTATTTTTTTTGCATGTGTTTGAGATCCATCAGCACAAGCCTTGTATCTCTAAATTCTTTCAGGGTAACAGAGATGAAAGTACAAATGTTGATATGTCTCTCGTCCAAAGAGATGTGCAGGTCAGTAGAAAGTTCTTCGTAATTTGTAAGTAGATTCAATTCAGTACATTGAAATTTGAATATGTAATTTCTACTTGTTCTTCGTTTTGGGCAGAGTGACTTTTCCTGATGTAGGGATTTATGTTTTAGTGGCCAGGAAGGGACATAAACTCTAACAGATCCATGCAGATCCATTGTGAAGCTTTTGGGAACAGGATTTTGTCTTCATTCCATGAGCTTGCTTGCTTTTCTGGGGTCTTGACTTCTGGGGTTTCATGACTCTGGTAATTAACTAACACATGACAACTAAGTTACAGCTCTAGAATGAGATCTAGATTCATGTGCACAAAGAGGAAAACTTAATCTGTTCTACATCCTTCACTTGAAATCTTAGGGAACTCCAGATTTGAACAATAAGTGGAGCACTTGGATCTAGTAACTTGTACTTTACTTTTTCAGGAGATTCTGTTTCACCATGCAGCAAAGAGAAAACACTAGGTCATTTCAGGATATGCCTCTCCTGTGAATAGTAATGCAGTTATCTTTCTGCATAGTATACCTTAACCTAAAGATTAAAGATATGAGCATCTTGGAACATACATACAGGTGTAGATAAGAGGCTGGATGCAAACTCCGTTACGAAAAATAGTCTTCAACTTCTTACCTAAACTTTTACCCCTCTTGAATATTTTGGGACTCTTGCATTTGGTACTTAATGTATCAGTAATCTAAAGTGGCTGCAGATAAGGCTCTTGGTGTGTACTACAAAGGTTAGAACTATTTGCTAGTTATCTCTTGCTTCCTCTTTCCCAGCAGTATTTAGGCCAAATGATAAGTGTAAAAAGGAAGAGAGGCTGTAAGGGAATGAATTTGTAACTGCTTTTCCAGCCTGACTGCATAAGTGATCAAATGTGGATTCTCTGTGTTTAGGAGCTATATGCAGCTGGAGAGAACCGTCTGGGGACCGATGAGTCCAAATTCAATGCCATTCTGTGTGCAAGAAGCAGGGCCCACCTCACAGCAGGTAATGGTGTCCAGACCTTTATTCAGCTGTTTGTGATGATAAAAATACGTAGCAGTTCGTGTATGACTTCTACTGTCTGTAAAATGGAGCTCACGATACCTCGGTGTAAGGCAAGGTGAGCTCTGCTGATGAAAGGGCTGCACGGGAGCTGTGCATTGTGAGCATCTTTCTTAAAGATCAGAGTAGAGGTTGTAATTTTTCAAGTATGTTTATGATAAAATAATTTCAGAATTAGAAATGGTGTAATTCTGTGTGCTTGCAAGTCTGCATACAAGCCAACTGCAGTGATATTCTACCTATCCCCTTTTTTATGGACTGATAGCACACTGTATCAGTCCATAGTGGTGGAAATGCTTTAGTAACTCAGCCTTCACAACCATGTGGAGGGGAAAGGTGGGGGTAGGAAAGGATGTTGTTATCTCAATTTTATTGACAATCAAGGTTTTCTCAGGGTAATTTCACCGTTTCCCTTATTGCAGTACTTTGGACTAAGGCTAAGAGCTTAGAGCAGTTAGGAGAGGGAAGGGGAGGGGAGAAAAAAGGAGGGAAAAAAATAAAGCAAGAAATTAAAGGAACTAGATAAGCTGGAAACAGCATGATGATATTTAAATAATGTAGCTGATAACAGTAGTAGGTAGTGTGACCATACTGTGGCACCACAGAAAGTTGATAAGTATGAGTGAAATAAAGCATCTAGCATTTGTCTGTGCCGTTGTTTTGTGAGACCAGCTCATGAAAACGCTCTTCCCTTCCCAGTTTTCAGTGAATACCAGAGGATGTGCAACCGGGACATTGAGAAAAGCATCTGTCGGGAGATGTCTGGAGACCTGGAGCGGGGCATGCTGGCCGTAGGTAGGTGCCCTCCCAGCAGGTCCCGTCCTGCTGCCAGTATGTGCTGGGACTGGCTGTGGAGATTGTGTCTGGCAGCAGCCGAGGCTGTGGTCCTTGGTGGTAATTCTGGTTTTGTGCTTTTCCTGTGAACTTTCATGTGAGGTTGCCTACACTTAATAAACCAAAGCACTTAAATCACCCCAGAATGACAGCTGAGGCTTTTGCTTCGGGCAACAGTTGGGTTTAAGTTTCACATGTGCAGTTTTGAACATTAAACTGAGGAGAGAGAATTAATGACTGTACTTGGCTTTATTTTAAAAAGTGAGAACTTTTACCAATCACTGTGTCAGTGAACCTGAGGCGTACATGGCGGCTTTAGAAGTCAAGTGAAATCTAGACATTAACCTCTTTTAGTATGCAGAAAATTTAATTTTGGTTTCAGTGAAGTTATTTCTGCTGCTAACTCTTTCTTTTAAGTGCCCCCTGTACTTCTAAAGAGCACAGATCTACTTGAGTCTACTGTTGTACCCTGAAAAGTGGTCAGCTTTCTCTGTGGGGCTTGAACAAGGCCCCAGGTCCTTGGACAGCAGTTTTATTTGAAATAGTTTATTGTAGATAAGGCTTTGGAGATCTCTCTTTCCATCAGCCAGTTTGTCTGCATAGCTGTCTGTGTGTCTTTGGGTTTCTCTGGGATAAAGCCACAGGTTCTTTTGCATGGAAGTCTTTGGCAAAATCTTGTTAAATGGACATCAGTTTTAAAAACCTCAGTTTTCACGCTTATTTTGTGCTTACATAAACTATGTATTATTTTTCTTTCTCTTCTTTGTTTGGCCAGGCTGTCATTAAACCAGCCTTTTAATGCTCCAGATTGGTTCGTCTCGGTTGATGTGATATATTGTTTTGCCTTTTCTGGGCTTCAGAATTTGTCACATCAAATGTGGCCTTTGACTTGGTGCAACTTTGCTGCTCGTGACAGTCCAAGTGAATCCAGATGCAGAACTGGAACTGTAACCTGCAAGCAAAGCAATAGCCCTTTTGAGGAAGAACTATCACTAACGTTCGCTAAACAATATTTTTATTAATTAGATTTTTCATTACATAGATCATTTGATGACTTCAGCATGATTTTTTTCTGTGCAACTTATTTTTATGAGAAAGATTTTTCTAATTCAAAGTATTTGATTTTACTTTCTTTAAAGCTTTCTGGACTGTACAAATGGTAATTTACAATAACATTTCCACACATATTGAAGTGCGTGTGTTATTTGAATTGAACACAGTGACCAAGAAACAGGCATTTCATGTGTTATGTTGCTTGTTTTGAGTTGATTTATACACGTTATCGACAGTTGTTTTTGTGTTGATCTGCTGTTTCCCACATACATTTTCCTAGTGAGAAAAATAGTTTTTCTATATAGAATGTGCTTTGCTGTGAAGTATGTTCTTAGGTTTGCCCCTTTTGTTCTATCTTGAGCTTATGTGATTGTTTTTCATACCCTTTTGTGAGAAGTGTGGTTTGGTTTCTGTGGAATTTGCCTAGTTTGCATGACTACTTACTGGTACCCAGCAGAGGAGCAATATAGAGATTTTAATTCTGATGATTAAAAAAGGATTCTTTTATTACTATGATTAATATAACAGCATTTTATAGGGATTTTAATTTGTGATTTCTAATGAAATGCACTAAAGTAAGACTATAGTTAGAATTACATTTTCTTTTTTTTTTTTTTTTTGAAATCCTGATGAACTTTGGCTAATAAAACACAAAAGTGAGATTTCTATTATGGGGAGCTGCACTACTTAATGTTAAGAGATGACTGGGCAGATCCATGGCCTGGGATTGCTTAATTTAAGAAGCAGCCAGGGGCAGCTTTGTTCCCCTCAAACCTTCCGCCCTTCTCCCACAGTTCCTCTCTCCCTTTCAGAAATAAGCTGATCATGAGACTTAAGAGTCATTCTGGCTACTTTAGACTAGGAAGTTTCTGGCAATTAGAAAGTTTGCTATGAGCTATCAAGTGTAGTAGGTTCTTTAACTAGTTTACAGTTACCATTTGGATTACGACTCATTTCAGTGGGTAATAGAAGGAGTGGAAGCTGCATAATATTAAATGTTTATCAATGCAAAATCAAAGCACTTGATTTTAAAAGTCAATCTAGAGTAAGCTCAAAAAATGACTGTGAATTTTATTTGAGCAGGAAAATCCTAATTTCTGTGATGCTGTTTCTTTCTGCAGTTAAGTGTCTCAAGAACACACCAGCGTTTTTTGCAGAAAGATTGCAGAAGGCAATGAAGGTAGGTGCCTGCCCCAAGGTGCATAACTTAGTGTGTTTTTAGTAAACATGTACAGCTCACTGGAATGAATTGTACAGATCCCTTGGAAATAATAATGAAAAAATATATCATTAATGAGCAAAGGGTAATATTCTGCTCAGTGGGCAAAAGGCTAATAAGATGCTGTCATTATTATGATAGGCTGAAAAGATCTAGTTTATAATAACACGATACAAACAGCCATAAGGAGAAAGAAAAACTGTACTTCATAAAGTGCTTTATGGGCTTAAGTCTCATTGAAGTTATGTTTTAAGTAGAGGCGCCCCGCCTGTTGTCTTACCCACTTTTTAAACTGCTTGAAGGAATGCAGAGAAGTGGTTGTTAGTGTCCTGACGGTAAATACTGTAATTCATTAAACCTTGATAGGCCAAGTGCTGTTCAGCCTCATTGACCTGAATGGGGTTGTGCTAGTAAAGAGGGGTGTGTCTTTTGGCTCCTTTTGTGGGGTTGGGGGCAATGGGGCAGTGTTTTGGTGGGGAGAGGGCTCTATTACGGTAGTGCCCATATCCTACGGAATTCCACAGGTGTGCCATGCTGTTGCATTTGGTTTGTTCCAGGGGGCAGGGACGAAAGACAGGACTCTGATCCGCATCATGGTGTCGCGCAGCGAGGTTGACCTGCTGGACATCCGCGCCGAGTACAAGCGCATGTATGGGAAATCCCTCTACACGGATATCACCGTAAGGCTTCAGAGTTCTGCATTCCCTC
>JAUBOD010000125.1:200420-216670 GCA_032353885.1 Nothura maculosa
CCAAGGGCAGAATCTTGTCTCACACTAAGACTTCCAAAGAAATCCAAGGAATTAATGCCCCAGGTCCCACTGAATTTTAAATACATTTAGACTCCTAGACAGTTTTCGGTAGCCTTTTCATTTCCAAGTTGCTGTTAGTCATTATTTCTATGTATTTCATGGCATATCACACTCGGACATTAGAACTAAATCTTACCTAAAATCCTCAGTGATTGGATCCTTAGCAGGCAGAAAAATCACAGTAATGTTTTTCCAAATAGCAAATGCATTCCCAGGCAATAAATCTGCACTATTAGAGGATCATTTTTGTATTAATTACTCACTGGGTAGAAGAAGAAACAAGAAAGAAAGAAGACAATAAGTGAATGGTCAACACAATGGAAAGATCCAACCCCTGTCCTGTTGCAAGTTAATATGCATGAAATCACAGAGCTGCAATGTTACTCAGAAAGGGGTGGCTTCATGGGATCTCTGGGTTTGCTTAACCACCGATTTATTCCTTCTGTTCTGAAGTAATCACTACATGACTGACTTCTCCTTTACCTGCAGCATGTCATGACCTGCAGCTGGGTGTGTCAGTCTTAGTTCTCTGTGTTTCTTGAGTGTGATTAAATGCTAAGGTTACGGGAGGGAAACTTTTTATCCATTTGCAACTGGGACTAGAAGTTCCAGGAAGGAAATTCAACTTTTTGAGATAGAATTCAACTATGATATCTTCATAATTGCTGCTCCAGTGACATGGGGTCGGAAAGTCATTATATGTTTATTTGGAAGATTAGCCCATAAAGTGACCTTTGGGGGAATATAAGAGAATGATTGGGTTGTGAATCAGAGAGGGACGAGTGTCACAGATGGAATTGCACACCTTCCTTCCTTGAGTGTCCTGCTTTTCCTTGTGTAAATCCATATCCAGATACTGAGCAGACCTGTCCTGATTCACGTGTGATCTAGCTAGTCTGTTACTCTAGGAAGCCCAGCTGGTTCCCTAAATTAGCAGAAAAGGACCAAAAAGAAATGTCACATCAAACTTTGGTTGGGAGACTGAGGCCTCAAGAATGGTCTTCAATTGCTGATTTAGAAGGCAAATGGTGGCGAGATTTCTAGCTCTGACTCAAAAATGCTAATTTAAATATACAGATTTATTTTCCTTTTTTTCCTATTTTTTTTTACTCTTTATGTATTTTTATGGCATCTTGTAGTGAAAGAGATATGTATTAAATATAATTTAAAAACTCATTTTGTTATAGAAAGCGGAAGGCTACTCAGTGAACTGCTGTTTTAACTAAATGTTAGTGGGAAAAAATGTGATTGTCTTAAATAGTCATTCAAATTGCTCCAGGAGAATTGTTCAGGAGACTAGAGATCTATCCTGTCATATAAAAAAAGGAGAAGAAAGTTCCTTTGGTAGCTTCATAAAGATGATTGAATTGAAAGGTTCAGTTACTCATTCTGCTGATTTCTTGCCTTAGCCTTTACTTCTGCTCAGGGGTAGAATTTCATTCCCCTTCCTCCATTCTCGTGTGGTCCCAGTGGCATTTTGCACAGGTGTTTGCTGTGTATTTGCAGTGATTTCTCAGGAGGGCCTTAGTCTCTACCTCAAAGGCAATCTGGGCCCCTTGCTGAGCCTCTCTGTGCAGGTCTAACAGGATTAGAACAACACAACTTCTTAGTTCTAGATTGCAAACAAAGCAAGTGAAAGCCCTGGAGCTGTAGTTCTGCTGGGTTATCCATCTGCCAGGAAAAGCAGAATGTGCAGGCACCAACAGTCTCATATTTTTCATTCACATATCATTCTACATTTACATTTTTGCTAACTTTTAACTAAAATCCAAAACAGCTTTTAGAAATAAATATAAATTAGTCAGATAACTGACCATATAGTGGACTTGAATCTTTTTTTTTACTCTGTTTGTCTCTCTTCTGCTTATTAAACTGCCTGTGCCTTAAAGTGTTTTACCAGTAACTATTTTGGCAGACTAAATGCTTCTCTTATCCTTCCGTGAGGTCTTCCAAAATAATGTGAAGGTATCAGATACTGGCCCTGGACTGTGGAAAGACTTAACTCTGTACTAGTCTGTTTGGTATCTAAGAGGGTGAACATAGTGCTTAAATTTCATGGGAAAAAAAATCCTTTTCCTCAGGAACACTAAATTCCACTAGTAAATAAAGACAGAAAGTCTTTCTAGTCTTTGCTTTCGACTACAACATTCCAAATTCATGAAGCTTAAGGAACTTCTTGCAATGAGAGAAGGACTTCTGTCCTTTTCAGACCTGTATTGACCCGACAGGAGTAACAGCAAAGATATGTGTATTTGTCAGCTTGCTGACTGTTTGGGAGGTCAGGTTGTATTGCGAGTTCTCCTTGATTGCTGATTACCACTTTAATCCCAGCCTTCTCTCCTGTGTGAAAACTCTGTGCGGTTGAGCCCAGGTGATTCATCTATCTTGAAGTGCTTGCTGATGTGGTTTGTGCCTGGTTTACAGAAGATTTTCCCTGTGACATCAATTCATTTTGCAATTTGGTTGCACGCTATTTTGAAAAAAAAAATCAGAATCAAAGCCTGTTGTGATATGTTTGATGGCAAGAACCTGTTGCATTGCCTTCTGGCCCAATCATGCTACTGATTTACCCTCCTGTATAGCTTTTCTGCTGAATCATATCTTTAAAGTAATAGATGGAAATATTATTTCATTGAGAAATATGAACTCTGCCGAGCTGTGTCTTTCCTTCCTGCAGAGAAGACAGTGCTGCCTACCTGTCCGGCCTGGGCACAGTGGGGCTGGAGATATACGAGCAAGTGCCAAAGCTGGACGCGGTGGTTTTCCCTGCGGGAGGGCACTGTGGCTTGCTGGCAGCGTCGGCTGCTGCGCTCAAACATCTCAACCCGCACGTCTCGGTCATTGTAAGTTTCCCTTCACCTCTGCACTGTTGTATTCTGACAGCTTTCACCTACTGACGGTGGGATCTGCAGAAAGCCCTAGTTTCTGGTGAGACATGGGGAGAGTCTCTATGTGCCATGGCCAGGAGCCCTCTGTGCCCATGGTGTCTGCCCAGGAGAAGGGTATCTCAGCACTTGGAAAGCCTGCTGACTCTTGGATGCTTGATTTAAAATATACATACATACATACATGTATGTTTATACATATATGTGTGTGTATATAAATGAATGCTTTTCCAAAATAGATCAAATTCAGCTCTATGTTTTGAATTCCTTTCCTACTGGAAAATTTTGGCCTTGAAAACGTCAGAAGATAAGTTTAGTGACAGCATAATTATTTTAGGAAAAATCTCTTCTAAAATTTTATTACTATTTTGTATTGTTGTCATGGCTAACATTCACCTGTGTAGGTGTCATTTTTTTCCATTTTTTTTGAGCACTTCAGCATTATCCACTGTAGTGACTTATGTTATAATTTGATCAATAAAAATCTCTCATTGCTTCCTTTCCTTAGGGAGTTGAATCTGAAAGCTTCCCTGTGTTACAACAGTCCTTGAAGGCTGGCCACCCAATTGAAGAGCAGGCTTGCAGCAACCATCATTTTTATGGAGGTAATGGAATGAATTATTCTTCTGGAGGCAAAATAAAAATTGTAATTTATTTCTCCAGCCTGATTAAATTCTTTTTGAGTTAGTTCAGTTCTAACACATTTGGATGCAGTCTGGCATTGAAGAATCAGAATTTCACTCACGCTACTGTAAGAGCAACTTCTGACCTGTTACCTCAAGACTATTCTCCCCTAGCACTATTCTTGCCCAGCACTACAGCACGCATCAGATTTTCTGGACAATAGTTAGAAATTCTAAATGAGTATTTATTTGACTGCTGAGTTCACAAGCACCATTTTAAAGATAGAAAAATCTGATGCTTAGGTATTTAGACTTAGAAAATTGTCATCAGAACAACAACATTTATCAACATGTTTCAGTTGTTTTTGTATCATTTGCTCAGGAAAAAAAATCAGCTATTAAGCAAAGTAACAGTATCATGTTTACCTGATGTTTGAATCTCCTGAAGTTTGGAATTAAATGAAAGTTTTATAGACAATTTCTTAAATATGTTATTCTTGCCTATTCTATTCCCCCTTTTCTGACTGTCTTGCTGCAAGTTACAGATTCTGTAACTTTTAGTTCTTATTCTCTAAGTCAGGCCTCCTTGTACATTGAAAAGCTCTCATGTATATGGTCCCTTGCTCGGTAAGACTCCACAGGTATAGAAGCAGAATTTTCATCCTGGGGCCTAAAATTACAAATTCTTTCTGGGAAATCTTTGCTCCTCTATTACCAAACTCATTTTTCCCACACAGAAATCAAATCACTTGAGATCATATAGCAGTGTGCTACACTTATTTTATTCCATTAAGGCCACAAAAAATGTCAACTCTAAAAAAAAAAAAAAAAAAAAAAAAAAAAAAAAAAGGTGAAATTGTCTGGACCAGCCAGTTCCTTACTGTTGTATTTTGAAATCTGCAGATGCGAGTGGACAGTGCTTTGGCAGCAATTCTTTGCAGCTGACTGGGAAACTCGTAGACAAGGTTGTTGCTGTGAGGTAGGTGAAGGGAAGCAGTGCGATGAGTGACGCTGTGTGAACATGGTAGGGTGTGAAGAACGGGCTGTGGCCGGGCACGGTCCTGCTTGGCCTATATGGGGAGCAGCAGCTGGGCCGAAGCTGCCATGGGCTGCGTAGAGACTCTGCAGGCAGTGAGCCCACATCGTCCACCATGGCCTACAAGACATATGCAAGTGAACGTTTCACTGCTGCTGATAGACACTCATTCCTTGTTCGCCTGTCGCTAGCATGCCCATGTTCCTGTTGTGTCCTACCACATGTGGTGGTAGCCTTTGGAAAAAGTCTGAAAGGCCCAGGTGACATAAAAGCTCTATGATTTAATCGAAAAATAATTTTTAAAAAAAAGCTTTAGTAGAAAAATAAAAATTTACTGTCCTGTCTTTCAGTTGATAGCATATTTGAGATGCACATCCACTCCCAGCAGCACAGCTTTGTGTAGTGTAAGCACGAGGTCATAACATAACCAAGAGGATAGAAGGAATTCCTTAGTAAATAGAAGGATTCTCTTTGACTTTTGTTAGCTGCTTTGTATTGTTTTGACATAATTCTTTTGCCTTTTTAGAGATGAAGACATTCTCATTTCAATGCTGAGATTGCTGGAGTACGAGCGAGCCACAGTTGATGCAGAAGGGGCCATTGGACTTGCAGCTTTAATTGCTGGGAAACTCCCAGAGTTGAAGGGAAAAAGGTAGAGCAACTACTGCAAACCCAGAGCTTGACAGGGAGCTGGGCAAAAGCACAGGCCTTACTGTGCTTTTTCCTTGGAAACAGAGGTGAGGGAGGTTGCTTGTTTTAGGAGAACCGCAGTTCTTGCCCCGAGCCCGCAACAGGCTCATCAGTGTCACTTATCTCAGGCTGAGGAAACCACACACAGACCCAAAAAAGCCACACAGATCAAGACAAACAGCAGCCTAGAGACTACACAAATATGATCCTTTGCTCATGTTCTCAAAACATTAGGGGAAGACCCACTGCACCCAAGCACAAAGCCTGGCCATGCCTGCCAAGCAGTCATCAAGGACAGCGTGCTGCCATGCCAGTTCATTGCTTCCTCTTGTTCCCCACGTAGAAATCACCCGCGGTGTCTGTGGGACCTTGTCTCCCATGCAAGGGAGCAAGTCAGAAGAGCAAGCTGAGAAGCTAGGCTTGCATCTGCGGTCCCTCAGTGACACCTGCCTCTCAGCCCGGAGAACTCTAGCCTGGGTAATGGATGGGATTACCCTTGACCTTAAAGTTAAACAGGTACTAAATGCCTTCTTACATCTGGGTGTGAGTGCTCAGTGCTTAAGCAGATTGAGCCTTGGCTCAGGACAAAGCCCAGAGTGTATTTAAACATGGATAGACTCTAACAACAACAACAAAATGCAGTGCTCAACACCTTACACTAAAATAGTAAGTGAAGCAATTTTTCAGAATAGGTTGCTGAAGTGCAACCAAGGCAGCAACTTTAGTACAACTAAAATAACTGGGAAACTCTACATTAGGTTCAAAGGTGTTTGGGTTTGGTTCTTCAGATGATGATATCATGGACTAACTGTATGACTTTACATTTGTTCTTCAAGCCTTTCTGTATTTGCTTTCCAAGTTTGAGATGGATTTAATGGTTAGAGGAAGCCTTGAACATATATGGCATCTAACTCTTAAGAAAGTGAAACTCAGAATTTCCATTCCAGAGGGGGGAGAAAAAAAAAAAAAAAAAAGACAATCTAAGGGGACACAAGAGACACCTTTCAGGGTCCCACTTTACTCCTGCAGTGGTTACTGAGAGCCAGGAGCTTCTCCGAGATGTAATAGATGTTTATCAAAGAGCAACCACTGCAGCTGTTGTCTGCGACTTGATGATTCATTTGCACAAATCTTGACTAATCAAAAACCCTGTTTTCTTTCTCCTTTCAGAGTGGCCGTGGCTATATGCAGTGGAAACTTGGAACTGCAGTTGCTGCAGCAGTGCATAGCTCGTGCACTGACCCTTGATAACAGAGTGTGCAGGTTTTCCCTTGTGCTCTCTGACTGCCCAGGAGACATTGCAAAGTTACTGGAGCTTCTGGCTCGGGAGGAAGCAAGGTAAGTCGGACACAAGTAGTATGCATATATATGTAGTGACAATCTATATAGAGAGAGTATAAATTTCAAACACTGAGATTATTTTACAGTGACAAAGCTTGTTGTGACCTCTATTTTATCCTTTGTTTCACCCAGAGTATTGGATATCAAACAAGAACGCTTGTTTGTGACAACTGAGCTCTTCACTGTTGAGGTAAGACAAAATGCAGTTTCAGTTTTGCTAGCAGCGCTGATTTCCCTGCATTTCTTCTATTTTCCTATATCTCTCTGTGTGGAATTTTGATGGAGTCCAGCAGTGAATATAGTTCAGAGTGTTCAGTGATGTTGAAAGTAGCATGATAATGAGCAGTCTCTTCTGCGTTACACATAATCCTGCCGCACCGAACACATAATAGGCATATAAATAATACCTGTTCTACCTGCTATTGCACCAGAGCCAGTGAAATACTCCAGCTGTTGACACTGGAGACCATTATGTGAGTAGTTGGGTGCCGGAAGTGATGAGCAAGCTCCGGCATCCATCCGGAGCTGGACGAGTGAGCTGTGGAGGCTGCCTGTAATTATCCAAGATCAAATTGCCCTAAATCGTTGTGGCAATATCCTTGCTCAGAAGGTATCTTCATTTCTTAACTAGGGCCTCCCTCTTGTACCTTGGCCATAAAGAGCACAGAGCAAAGTCGTTATTCCAATGCTTAGTCCTAGATAAAACAGCAGTGAAGATTTGTTACCGGCTTAATGTCATCTCATTTTTTCTCTTAGTATATCTCCTATTTCAACTGGTTTTGCAAAGGGGTGGTTCCGCTGATTTCATGCTATTGCTGGCCAAACCTAATCCGACTGAGTTTGTGAAATTGCAGGTGTAGCGTTATGAAAGGGTCACACTTGGGATCTTCAGTAAACTGACTGACAACTGGAATTCGTACAGTGAGACTAGTGAATAAGCAAGGACCATGCTACTGTTCAATGCTACTGGTCAAATATTAGGTAAAATCACTAAATTCCATAGCTGCACGAGTTCCAGGTTGACTTCTCTTTAGAGAATGCATTTTTCTGGATACAAGGACCTGCTTAATGTTTTTGTTTGCAGAAATAAAAATCAGACACTTTTAATCGGTCTGTAAGACACCAATGGATACTTAGATGTGAGCTACAAAGTAGTGATCTTGATTTATAGACCTCAGTGACTTTGTAGGTACTTATATTTAAATAGCGACTCATAAAACTTTTGCTTGAAAACTAGAACAGTAGTAGTCAAAAGAGACAACATATCAAATTCGTATTTAAGCATTGAAATGAAATTGCTCAAAACTGAGATATAAACACATTCAAGTTCTCATAGTAAATTCAATTCATATGTGGAGGATGTTTGATTTTTGTTGTTGTTGCAAAGCTTTTTAAGCACAGACCTGCAAAGAACTTTAAATCGTTTTACTCAGTGTAAATCATAGCACATTGTTAAGCATGCATATAAATCTGGATCAAGAAGCGGAGTTACTATGTGTACAGCTCTGTTGAACTAGTGGTGTCCGTGGCAAAGACATTACAGCTATACCTGCTCCACTCTAACACATGCTTTTGACTGTGGATATAGGTTATACGTTAGAAGGGTGCAGTCCACATAGTGGCTTATTTCAAGTAGTAAATCAGTCTGTCAAGATTGTCATCTCGGGATTTAATCATCCTTATGGATTTACCCTTTGATTTCAGAGTGACTGCTATTCCCTGCCCTTCAGGGAAACAGAGACTCTTCCTCCCCTCTGGTGAAATGCCTGGCCGGCCAGATGAGTGTTCGTCCAGGCTGTGCACGGAGCGCTCTGTGGAAAGATCCTTGCTGATAGCCTGATGTCAGCATTAGTAATGACTTTCTAAAAGGATGCCTTGTGTTCAGATTACTCTTTTGAAAAGATCACTTTGGGAATAATTCACTCGTGAAAATAGTTTTAAGAACTAGAGGGAAACAAATCTTTATTTTCTTGAATGGTTTATGGCTGCGTTAGATTCGGAAGATGCTTAATCAAGTGGCTTGTGCAGTGGGATCAGATTGTCCCATTTCTGGGAAAAAAATAAGTTTCAGATATTTCCTGTTCATACCTATAGATTCTCTATCCTTAAGGCTCGTACTGGATTTCTGTCCTGCAGAGGGCTGTGACTTGGAGCACTCTGGAAGGAACAGGAGCTTTAGCTTTAGCAGGAGCACATCTGTTTCACCTCCACATGAGCAGTTAGGAAATGGGCAGATAAGGGATTGGGCTTGGAGTACCTTGGAAGAGACTGACGGTCAAAACAGCCCCATCATGTTGCTGCTCCCTCCCACCATGCAAACAAGTATTAATTTCTAGGCCAATTGTAGCTTTCTTCTTGTGCATGGTATTTCCTGGCCCACCTTGTGCCACGTCATTCCTGCTTCCACGAAGCGTCTACTCCCCTCAGGCCAGGAATCCTTAAATTATTCTGGTGTGTTCTGGTCAACCTTAGTGAACCCTTGGGGCCAATATGCGTATGGAGACGACCTGAGAAGAGCATCTAGTTGCCCGCGTATTCCATGTTCTTGGCCTGTTACGGCCCACAGAGGAACGTGCAGCTCTGGCCACATGAAGGCTGTGATCACTCCGAAAGCATTTCCTGTGTGACCCTGGGCAAGCCGCTGCTTCCCTGCTCCGGCTTCCCCTCTGCAGAGTGGAAGCATTTGGAGTTTGAGCACAAATAATACGCTTTTTGTCTATCTTTTTTTTTCTTTTTCTGTGAAGGAAAATGAATTCAGCACTTCTCTGAAACAGCATCCCACACCAGACCCATATGGAACCCATATGGAAGATTACCGCCCCAAATAAGAAAGTGTCTGGAGAGGCTGTGATTGGCCCTGCTTGATTTTTATCTTAATTGTGGAATGCTGTGATAACTTGTTTGGGCCAGCGCTCAGAACGAGGGTACAGGAGCTTGCCAAAAGATAAGGGCTCCAGTTGCACAACAGAGTAACAGACGTGGTGGCTCTTAGCTCTTGCTCAAGCAGCGGTTGCACCGACCTTGCTGCTGGTCCCTGCGGCACAGCCGCTCGGGCTGCGCTCACGTAATCCCTCGTGTGCATTAACCTACAGTGAGTATCTACTGAGTAACTGAGAAAAACACAGGGTTTGATCTTTTTAATAGAAAACCTTGCCTGAAATTAATGTATAAACAGAGCTGGACTCTCATATAAATATCTAAGATAGTAAATATAAATTAAAAAATCAAACACTATAAAACATTGAGGGCCAATATTGCATTTGTGTCAGACACTGTTCATGCACAGAACAAAAAGACAGTGTTCGTCCCAAATGCTTACTCTTTAGTTTCAATGGGCCCCCTTCTATCTGGCCTCAATCAGCAGCAGAAAGAAAAGGGCAGCGAGGAGGACAGTTCTCTCTCAGTCAAAATGCTTTCCCATGCTTGTTCCCAGGGCAGAGCAACCCGCTGCCAAATATACAAAGCCGAGGTTAGCAAGTTCAGACTAGTCCCAAGTGCAACAATTGATTTGCTCAGGACGAAACAGATGTGATTGCTGCAGAGGGGAGGAGAAAAAAAAAAAAAGGAAAAAAAAAAAACCCACATTTTGAGGATTCTTTTTAAGCTGCAAACTCAGTGAGAGGTAAATATGTGCTCATGAAAATAGGACTGCAATGCTTGGAAGATTTGAGGCTAACTGGAGACTGGGTAATGGGTGCTTTGATGCCTTTAGATACCTTTCCCAGTCATTGTATTCTCTCCTCTTCCCTCAGTGTTAAGTAATTCCTTCTTCTGTGACTGTCCTTTTCTTGTGAACAAAGTCTGGCTTTTCAGAGGAGCAAGAAATTGGCATCTAAAACGTGTTCCAGAGACTGTAAAAAGAGTAGAACTGTGTTCATATTTAGACAAAAAGAGTTAGAAAAACAGACCAGAAATGTGTCATCTTTCATGATGAATATTTAAGAAGTTGTATCTAATTAGAGTGAGCTCAAAGTTTTTTAGAATATCTTGGGAGTTGGTATTTCATCCTGTCATTCAATAGTTTGGTTAAAGGTTTATTGTCATTTAAAGCTCATTCCAGGAAACATGAATTCACAAAATTCTGATTTAGGAATGTGCTTATAAGCATAATTGAGGTAAGGCTCAATTTTTTGTTTCTGCCTCGCTTTCTTTAAGGGATACCATTCTGTTAGCTTTATATGTGGCATCTGTTTCTAGTAATCCACCTTAAAGTTATCAAGACTAGTTTTTCCTCTCTGTAGATATGCTGTTGCAATAAATTCCCTGTGTTTGCACCCTGACTCATCCTGGATCCTTTCCTCCCTAGATTTCCATGTTTTTGTGAGGCTTTTTTTCCACGTGGCACTTTCAACATCAGTGATAGTTCCAGCAGGAGCTGAGAGGGCTGAAGTGGTCTAAATTTTTGAACATAATTTCCATCGGGCACCAAGACACTGGTGCCTCGCCTTTGGCAGTCTTTGACTATATTTATTTCATAGCAAAAAGGAGTCCAGATTTTAAAATGGTGCAGTAAGGATGTGAGCACATAGAAAAGATATATCAAAGAATTTTTAATTTTTTTTAAAAAAAGCATTCATGTTATTGATCTTCTGTTAAGTAAAGACTGAAAAGGAAAATTTTGCAGTTCAAGTTTGCCTAGGTTTAATCCGATTTAGCCACAACTCCAACAGAGTGCTAGAACTGATGCAATAAGCAAACACAATCAAAACAAGCAAACTGAAAACAAAAAAAAAAGATCAAACAAACCAAGAAAAAGAGGTGAATGCTGTGTAAGTGCTTGAAGCCAGCCAGAACGCTGCAGGGAGAACACAGCAGTGGGACAATTCGGCCAGGTCCATGGGAGAGGAGAGGAGAATTTAGAAAGAAGGACAAGAGGATGGAGATGCTGGAACAGAGGCTGCGCAGGAGCATGGAAATCTGGTGAGGCAAGTGTCTAACTTATAAGAGCAGCAGCAAGGGGCACGTTCCCCTGGGAATAGAAAAGAGACGCTGCCAATGGGTCACTTCAGGGGCCTGTTAGGGACAGCAGGAGACTCTTTGCCCAAGACAGCATCAGCCTTGGAGCTGATGCCTTGGAGCATCTCCAAACTTCGAAGGCCCTGGTGTGGGGCTGTTGCAAGGCCTGCACTCTCATTGAAGGACTGGAGAGCCCCAGACTTTCCATGATAGCAGTCTTACTTGTGGAGATAGGGAATGCGAGATCCAGAGTTTCTATGTTGGCTGATCATTTTGCTTTTAAGACTGTATTTTAGGATTTAGTTGGAAATACCTCTGTCTGAGATGGCTGCCATGTCTTTAAGAGTGTTCCTAATGCTTTTCCCAGGTGACCTGCACCGTAGAGACGAGAGACAAACTGCACGCAGCTCAGCTGAGGACCGCGCTCCTGGAACGCTACCCGGCGGCCGCGTGGACCGAGCGGTGATGAGCCGAGGCCTGCGGGACGCGCCGAGGCCCTTGGCCAAGCACTGCACGGAGCAATAACCTGGAGCTCGCAGCTAGCATCGTCTTCCCAAAACGAACAGTTAGCAAATAGTTGCAGGGTACTTATTTCCTGTTCCAAATGTAGCAAGTCTCCTTGGGAATAAAGTTGAGCTCCAAACTTTAGCTTAGCAAAGGGAAATTCTATAGTCTCTGCTGGAGCTGGAGTTCAGCAGCATCGTCGGCTGCTATTGGGATTGTGACTAGGATGTAGAATCTAATAGCATTCGATAAATAAGGAGAAAGTATTTTTCTTTATAGCTGAATATAGACCTCCCAAAGGTCTCCTGGGTCTTGATGCTGTGAGTGAAGTTAATTAATGCAGCTTCTTCTGATGGATTTTGCCATATTATTAGTATAACGGTTTTAATTTCCCAAGCCAGAAGCAGCTTTTCAGTTGCTGAATCCACTTTGGGGAAGAGGGAGAGTGTGTGTGTGTGTTTATGAGTAAAGGCACATATTTCTGCTTGTGTGAGATCTTTGCTATCATGAGGAAAAATATTATTAAAAAAAGCAATTAAAAAAAAGTCTTAGAAATACTGGAGATAAAAGCCAAAACTGTGTTGTATTTCCAAAGGAAGAACTGATCCTTTCTATAAAGGATGATTCGAAAAGAAGTTGCAGCTATAAAAACCATATCCTGAATACAACTAAATGTCATATGCAGAATATGAATCCAATTCTTGCCCCTACTTTCAGGTACTCAATATAACAAACAATGTCTGAAATGACTATTTTCCTTTATAAATAAAAAGATGTGACTTTTGTGATCATTTTAGACTGTCTAAAAGAGGTTCTATTCATCTCACCTGACAGATCAAGTGCAACGCTAATAGTGAAACATATTTAAAGACCACATGTTAATAAGCAATGACAGCTCCCAAAGAAGAGGAGCCCGAGTCTTAGGCAAGTGGCTAATGCCATTAAGAAAGAACACTTTGACCTGAATTCCATGTTCATCGGTAGAGACAGATACCTGCTTATAAGGGAATGTAGTGGGATGGCAAGAGATCCAAGAGAAAATCTGCCCTGTTTCTAAGCGTACTTAGATGTCTATTAGACAGCTTTCCAATTGGGCCAAATTGAATTTATGGGCAACTTCAAGAGAGCTAATATAAACCACTGCGCTTAAGCAGGATTGCCCTACATTTTGGTGTGTATATATTTTGATGAGAAGTCCTAATCCCGTCTCTAGAATATCAGGTTGATAATTTAACATATCAAATAGATGTGTGTTTAAGGATGCCCTAGCAAGGCCTGCTTCTAAAGCCTGTAAAGTCAGAGGAAGTGTTTCCTCAGGCTTGTGTGAGAACAAATCTTTTGAGGCCCCAGAGCTCGGTGACCTGTTGTTTAGTGTCTATAAAACTGAACTTTTATTATAGCTTTTGGTGTAAAAGATGCAGCAAGCCCATGATGGTTCTCTGTTGCTTTCATATTAAATCAAGGGAGCTGCCATGTTTGGTTCCCCTCAGTAGTTAGGAGTGTCCATGCTAACAAGTTTCTTCTTGTGGTTTCACAGTGTGAGATTTCTGTCTCTAGAGCACACTGAAAATCTCAGGTAGAAGAGCAGAGGCTCTGGCGAGGGCAGAGAGGTACAATTTTCTCTGCCCCCTTGTTATTTAGTCCATTTGTAGGCAAGAGGGAGCATCACTTGAAGTGTTAAAACAAAGCTGATCAGATGATCCTAGTGTTCTCCAAGGAGTGAGCTGCACATCTTATGTGTATCTTAACTATATGCTATCTGCTATATAGAGAGATACAGATACATAAAAACAGGCTCTTCATTCCTTCCTAGAGTGTCTTATGAAAATGCTAGGGAGAAGAAGAGGCTGTCACAATGGTGGGGAAATAGCAGACGTTCACTAGTTTGGTACCTTTTTGAAAGGACCGTGCTATTTGCACATGAAACATTTTTGATGCCCCAGAGGCTAGTGTGCCTCCTTTTTTCCTGGCCAGAATGATCACCACGGCTTGGCATCAAAATATTCCCTGTAAATCCCATGCTGTCAGATGAAGAGCCCATGCTCTTATTTCACGATCAGGAGAGTTTAAAAAATGTGTATAGAAATATATGATTAAAGAATAGATAAAGTGTACCAGGTACTTGTCGCAGTGACCAACCACTTCGCCAAGGAGCGAGCTGAATTTGAGATGTAAATACACAAATAAGAGCCTAATTACCATCTTGGTTGCTCAAACTCTCGGGAAATTCAGAGGTGGTTGCAGGTATCCAAGTGAGAAGAAAATTAGGTTTTACACCCACCGTTCTTGACAGTGGCCAATGGCTTCTTCTGTCTGAGTGTTTTATTTACCATTCTGCATTTTCTGAACTGTATTTTTGCAGGCATGCAGAGCATTAACAACTTCATTTCTAATCAGCACTAACTGCATTTAGCTGCTCTTTGTAAAGCCAGAGCAAAAAAGAGCAGCAGATAAAAGTCAAAAATAAAGGCTAAAATAGAAATAATCAAAAATAAATCACTGTATGCATTTGAAAGTTTGTTTTAAAACTTAGTGGAAAGAAATCTAGACTTCACTTAATGTGTCACACATGACGTGCAGTTTGGTTATATCTTGTTGTATTAGATATAAGCATAAACTGTAGAACATTTTTCAGTGGTAAGCTCCTTACATGTTATTATTACGATACCAGAGTTAGTTTCTATTCTATATTGCTTTTGCATAAGCCCATTGGCTTTTAAAACTAAGATGGAGAAACTTCCAAGAGGAAGATACTGAACTTTCAAATGAACGTGTACAATTGTAAAGAATATGGAAATACCGGTACTACCAACATTTTTGCATCATTAAAAGGACTAGAGTATTTCAAAGGTTTAGTCATGTACTGTAAAATGTCTTATTTAAAGAAATTTTTTGTATAGAGTGTTCCTATGTACTCTGGAAAAATGTAACTGATAATTTTATTAGAGAAATCTACAAGTTGTGAAACCAGCAAGAACAAGAAATATATCTGAGAGTTGTATTTACTTTCTTGGAAAACAAGTAATTAAAATAACACTATGGCATCTCAGCCGTGGGAGATTTGTCATCCTCTCATATGGTACTGGTTGCATTAAAATTCAAAGTTTATTTTTTCCCTTTCTTTGTCACAGATCCCGGTGGGGAGTCCCCTCCCTGGTGCAAGCCTGGCTATGGGCTGCTGCTGGGGCAGGTGGACACCACAGCTTTGGGTCCTTGTATAGCCTTTTACAGACCGTTTATCTTTTGCTTTTATAAGCTCCAAACTTTGCCACACATCCCATGGGTGCTGGAATCTTGCAGAATTTCTTGATCTTCTGGAATAATGAATTTCCCATTAGTCAATGGCACAAGATGTTTGGTAAGTAAGACTCCAGCAAAAATGAGTGTTTATGCTTGGAAAACTTTCTAATAAAATGTGAATGTCTTAATTATTGAGCACACATGGCAGGGTCCCTAAACCTTTGTACTCTCTCTCTTTAGGGAAAAACAGAGTTGGGAAGTCCCTAGGAAGCAGGGTGAGATCAAGTGCAGCTGAGGGGCTGCTGCAGCCTTAGCTCAGAGCTCAGTTACGCTGTGGTTGCTCGTGCCTGGAAGCTCCTCTAAGCAGGTACTTGGTTTTGTTTCCTTTCCTAAGGCTGAATCTTTAAAATTTCAAGTTTCTGAAAGGTATTTGTTTTGTAATAAGTTCTCTGAGTTTCTTTAGAGAGATGTTTTAGTTTTTCTGGTCTTGAAGTGAGGTAAACAGGTCTGTGCTTTCAAGAGCCACCTTTGTTTTGTTTTGGGGAGAAAAGTAGCAGAAGTTCCCTGGTAAATCTGAGAAGCAAAACAGATAGTTTTTTTTTTTTTTAATTGCATAGACTTGTATTTATTTAAGTAAGACGGTTAGCATTGTTGAGTGCTGTAACTAAAAGTAAGAGCAGGTATAGCCTCACATTTGACAAAAGATGAGAATAAGTACAGAAGGAATATGTAACTTCAACTTTCTGGTTTGTGGAAATATTACCATGTTTGTTGCCTTGTTATTGCTGTTATTCCTTACCGTTTACCTGGAAGCCCTGAAGTCTGTGAGCAAATAGCGCTCTCCAGGGCTCCATTCCTCTACAACTTCCCACATTTCTGTAAAGGACCTGCCCTTTCTGCTGTCCCTGCAAATGC
>JAUBOD010000125.1:216770-232297 GCA_032353885.1 Nothura maculosa
CTCTCCAGGGCTCCATTCCTCTACAACTTCCCACATTTCTGTAAAGGACCTGCCCTTTCTGCTGTCCCTGCAAATGCTTGGGTGTTCCCAAAGGCTGGCACAGCTGATTCTTGGTGATTATTAGAGAAGTCTAGATCAGAAATGGAGAGCTCTGAGCTCAGACGAGGCATCATGAAAGTGTTTTTTCATTATTCTCTTTGTGTGTGTGGGGGGAGCAGGATGGGGAAGGAGCTACAGCCCGTAAGGCTCTAGACTTGCTCTTGGGAACACATTGGAGGTGCTGCACTCTGTCTAGGACTGGCAGGGCCTTTGCACTGCCCTCCTGTCCCAAGCCTGTGCTCCTCTCAGCAGCAGAGTGGGCTTTGAGCAGAGGTCCTTAGGCAGCCTGTTGGTACGGAGCTGATTCGCGTGTCTGAAGAAGGGCTTGGCCTTCCCTTCCGTGTGCTCTCACACTGTGTGATCCGATAGTGAAAATGATTCTTTGGACATGGGGGAGAGAATGTTTGGCTACAGATCAAAGAATTCCTCTACATGCTTAAATGTAATACTGTTATTATGGTAACCCACAGAAACACTTCCCTTGGTGTAATTAGATCTGCTTCCAAAAAACCTTTTACTGGCTAGGAGAGTCTTTCTACGGACTTAATGAGTTCGTGACTTGGATTCACGCCTCTGCGGCTTGTTGTGAATTTGTGTTTTGATAGTTTGCTTGTTTAAGTTCTGGTATGCTCATCTTACTCTTATGTTAAGGACATGGCAAAAATTCAGAAATGGCACCTTGCTGCTATTGATCTGCAGACGGTTTGGGACCTTGTCCCTGCATGTGCTTTTTCCTCCCTCAGCCCCCAGGGCTCCTTTGCATTTTAAATCAAGCGCCCTAGCATCGCTTACCTCACGCTGCAGTGCGTGCGAGTCGGGGCTCTCCTGAGCTTTGCAAACACCAAAGGGCAGGCATCAGTGCTGCTTACAGCCTGGGGACAGAGGCTGGGATTAAACACTTGCAAAACGTAATTACAGCTGGGAAAACCGCCTGGCTGCCAAGCAGGAGCAGGGAGGGGGAGCGGCTGGCGGGCAGAGGAGGGCGAGGTAGCTGCATCTCCGCCGCCACGGCCCCGCGGCGCAGAGAGGACAGTGCGGCTCCAACACCAACAGCGAGGCAGCCGAAACACTTGCCCGGGCCACTGTGCTCCTCAAACTTGTTTCTAGCTTAGCAGTGCTTTCTTATTATTTGTTTTTGATGAAATTGAACTAGAACTCCTCTTGACATGCGTGACGCCATGCCTAAATACCTTTTGGCACAAAGGGAAATTCTGAGGGCTGTGTGTGTGTTGCAATGAAACCATGAGCTAGTGAGGTAACTGCTGTGCAGAAATACTAGGCTTCTGTGGGACTTGTTTTGGAAAGTGCAAAGACAGTTGATCAAAGTGTGGGTACTCAGTTTGTGAAGATAAGTAATCAGGAAAAGTATTTTGTACAGACACTTGTTTCCAAGGTAAATAAAGGACATATATATATGTATATATTTTTTAAATCTTTATTCTTCAAGGATCAACAGGATAAAGTTGCACACTAAAACACAGCCCAGGCTCTTGACACAGCTGTGGATTTCTAGCCACTCAATCTGGCTTTCCATTTCTCTAGGTGATGCTAATTTTACCAGGTGACCACACTTAAAATAAACCCGCTTCACCTCCTTCAGTTCTCCATGCTTCTAATAGTAACTGAGAAACAAAATAATAATTAAAAAAAAAAAAAGAATGTATCTATACTCAAAGGAGTCTTCTCCATCAGCAGTGTTGTCTGTAGGTACTGCACAAGACACATCTACCTGTTACTCCCTCGCTGGGGTTTTTGTCAGGGGAGAACTCCTTTTTCCTGGCCTCTCTCTAGAGCAGTAGCACCACAGGTGATGAGGTGAAACTCCTCACAGCATAACATTTTAAATAACCATTACTCCTTAGAAGTGCTAAAACAAGATTACCTATTTTTCAAATACTTAAAATATAACAGAACAGACTCACTACACATAAAGAACATTAAGGGATACTGAAGATAGTCTCTGTAAAGATTTTTGATACATCAACACCTGGCTAGCAGCGGTGCACATTTACTCAATACATCTGCTTTTCATCCATAAATGTTCACCTATGTTCTGGAATGTTAACTATTTTTTGTTTTTTTTTAACCCCTTCCTTGACTAGGAAGCTTTTTCATAAAAGCTGCCCTCAAAGTTACAGGATTACTATGTCAAGCTATACTAAGTCAAGGATTAAGATCTTCATTCAAAACAAGATGGTCATGCTGCATACAGCTTAAGGCACATGTATAAACCAAGCTGAAGTGCTTTATGTACCCTGGCTCACCACTGCACCTCAACCTGAGGTTTTTAATGTGCCTGCAGCAGTCAAGTGGTCTGACCTTTTTAGGGGGGAAAAACAGGATAACAAAGACCAAGTATAACTATAAAAGCATGTGATGCTACCAAAAGTTCTTGTAAAGAAAATGTAGGAAAAGGAAATCCTATCACAAAATAGTCTTGTGGCTGTGAATAACTTTCCTTGTAGTGAAGAAAATTCCTCCACACTAAAAAAGGCAACTCAGCAACCACTACTACCATCTGTTAGGGATTCTCCTCTTCAGTGAATACCTGAGAAGATAAGCTAGGTCACGAACAACATGAACTGCCCAGGAACAACTTGGGGTTGCTTGCGTAATAAACGGCTTTAAAAGTTGGCAGCCCCAGACTGAAGGGCTAAATTTCTCCTGAACTATCTACAGGCCCCAGTGAATTATAGCTATAAGTGCCTCATCTAGCAAGAAGAGTTGCTTGATGGCATTGCATCACATAGCAGGAATGTAATTTAGTTAATTACAGCACCTAGACATGTAAGTGAGGTTATTTTCTAACAAAAACGTATGTGAAGAATGTAAGAGACTTCTCTAATTCTTCTAGTAGTACTTCTTGATTGGAGGCTTGTAAGACACGAGGAGGCCAAAGGAAGCATACCCAAATAAAAGTGTCTGGATGAACCACTGGAACTGAACTGCTGGGTCAGTGATGCCTTTAGTCCTGTAAGAAAAAACATGACATGTTTTAAAACTAGTCTTATAGACTACACTTGTAAAGTAAGGTTAAAAGTCTTTACCCATCTTTAACTTTGCTCTAACTTGTTAATTTACAAGGGAGCTCCCTCTACTGACCTAGGACAGTTCAGCTTTTCATTGCTTGGCATCATCTACACATAGAAAATGTTGATGTAGCCCATGTTGATTAACACAGGCTCTTACATTTTATTTCTTAACAGCTGTGAAAAGATTTTTTATAATCAGAGCTGCAGTGTTTTCAACTGAGTGCAGAAAACTAGGATTTAAGATTTTAATCTGCTTATATAAAATAAGCACTCTTGAAGAGAACGTATGCACAAGTGTAGACCAGCTGAAAGTAAAGCTATTTATTAATAAATCTGTAACATCTACTTCCTCTCCAGTTGTCTGTAATTTCAAAATTAGTGGTGGTCACAGGGATAATCCATCTTTTGCATCAGTAAAACTACTATAGTGTTCAGTGCTAATAGCAAAATACAGCTATTGATTAAACTACAGAAGTATGCCTGGAAAGGGAGATGCTGGGCAAACAAACGAGGCTGATTCACTTCTAGTTTTAATCATTACTTTGTAAGACTTCATCATATAACTTGATTACAATGTGCCCATCTAGTTAGTATGTTCACTGGTAATGAAGCTTCCTTCATGCTTAAAGTCACCTTGAGCCCATATACCTCTAGTCTGTCCTCTGAATCAGAATAGTTTACCTTGAAGGCTGCAACTTAACCTGGAGCTTTATAAATACATTTTCTTACTAATTTCCATTCTGGGGGCAGGGGAAAAATAAAAAAAAAAAAACAAACAAAACAAGAACAAAAAACTCATCCATATTCTGTTACCTTGAGAACAAGATTAGAAAGCTTTCAGGAAACAAAGTCTTCTCAGGTAACATCTCTTGACTTCAAGAGACTTATGAGATACCAAGTTTGAGGTAAGTGAGGGCAGAATACATCTATATGTATTTGATAACATTTGATAACAGCAAATAGACTTATCTACTTTGTACAGGTCCCCAAAATTAAAAAAGAATTATAATGAAATGGCACAGCTGTATTATTCTGAAATACTCTAAGAAAAATCCAAATGAATACATGAATTACATGTTAGGACAGCATATATTTTTTCAATAATTTGTTGTCCTGACCCAAGACTTGTTTGCCGTACAGTCTGATTTATGGCCCCATTCGTCTCAGTGTTTTGTCCCACAAACCTCTAGAGAGACAACAAGATCTTAACTGCCCACCCTGGACAGAGGTATCCTGTTACTGTATTTTCATAATAGGGATACAGCCTATTTAAGAGGGTAACTACCAGTCTTAAAGTTTAGGTGTTTGATTTTTCTCATCAAGCTTTAACTGTTTATTTCTAATCTACTACTTGTCTTCACTGCTTCCTCAAATAGTATGAACACAGTATCAAATAGTATGAACACAGTACCTGAGCTAATAATCAAGAATAAAACATCCTGTTCTGCTCTAAATAGTTCTAAAGAACTATTCTTGAAAGCAGTTAGCTAAAGAACAGTGTGCTGAAATGGAGGGACACCTTCTGGCAGCCTTTCCTGCTGCACGTTCTGAGTTCCCACCTCCCACCTTTGGCACCTTGCACAACAGCACAACATAGAGCCTGTCATGTCTGTGGCCAGGTGACAAATTTGCTGGCAGTGAGGAAGGGCTTAACTTGCAATACCTGATCTAGGGCCACTGAGAACAGGCCCAACTCAATTGTGCAGACAAGAACCTCTTGCTAGCAAATTATCACTGCAGCCAGAATTTAATAATCTTATTGGAGGCCTTAGGACTTATACCACAATTGCCAAAATCAGTTTGTCATTTGGGTCACTTGCATGGGAATTCCTTTCCAGAGAGCTTAAGCGGCGCAGGGGAGTGCAACAACTTACTGGCATAGCTTAACACCGTAGAAGGCTTCTACTATGTGAATCAGCCAGGATACCCAGAACCTAATGAAAAGAAAGAATGTTTTATTGAAAATAGCAAGGATACCATTGTATACAAAATCCATTTTGCAGAGAATGTACAACTGTAAACACAGAAGCCAATTACTAAGCTTTAAGCTAGAAAATGAGGTATGTTTCTTATCTTAGAAGCATGTTAGGGTAAGGGAAAAAAAATGTATAGTCTTAAAAGAAACTCAAGTCCGTAGCAAAAGTTACAGAACACATGAAACCCATGCAATACACCTAGACCTGCCACTTCAACGATTCACTGCATATATTGAAAACTTTCAACACTTGAATTAAGCCAAATGCTTACTGCACGCAGCACAAGTTGATCCAGTTAAGTATGCACAGCCTAACTTTCTACCCACAGTAGCTGCAACTCTCTTCTATGCAGTGCAGGGTAAGGAACAAGTTAAACCAGTGTGAGATCCCATTTACAGTCAGTGAGTCAGAGAACCAGATATAGGAAAGTGTTCTTCAACTCTTAGCTTGTGGTAAGGATCAATTATTAGTATTATATGAAGTGTTCTTTAGTTGAAGTTTGGAAAAGGGGAGCACTAGAAAACTCGTAAACAAAGAACCAAGATGATCAGAGTAACAGGTTGACAGAAGGCAGCATATTACAGCTTAAATATGCACTATTGACTGTCTCCAGAAGCAGCATCTTATTTTTTTTCCTTTCTCACTGTAATGAGATAGATGCCAAATCCTAGGTCAAGTTTTGCGCTTTCAGACTAGCCTTGGCCCATCTGTTCTCCAACCTATTTTTTGCCTCACTCCCCTAGTCGTACAGAGCTTGAAATGAGAGCTCTTTAAATGTAATTAACAACTGGGTTAAGAGAAAGCTTGTTAACGCAGACTAAGCAGAGGGAGATAGAGAGAAGCAGCAAGAGAGATTGCAAAGAAATTAAATAGCTAGATGACTTACCCATAGCATACCCACTTGTGGTAGTTCTTCACTAAAAAATTAAGAAAGGTACCAAATACTCCCAAATAAGTGTAAGGTATGGTCGAAGGCGAAAGTGTCACCCACTAAAAAACAAAAACAACAGAAAATAAGATCAGAGTTAGTATAATTCAGTGTAGAATTATTAACAATTTTAATCTTCAGCTTTCTCATTGTTCTCCCCTTGTCTGTTTAACATGGGTTGGGGTTTGCTTAAATTATGGTATTGCAACTTGTTCACTTCTTTAACCTTGTTCAAGACCCACATTCTCTCTTAACAGCAAGATTACTAGCCCTTTAGAGCACACTTGCCTAAGAGGATTCAAAACCTATGACACCTCCTCAGCTGACGAGTTGCTATCTGTATACCAAGAGTGCATCTGCACATCAAGTGACACTTAATTTGTAAGCCTGTTATCCATTACAAATGATAGCAGACAAAAACATTGGTCCTGAAGAGTTCAAACAGCAGCTAGCATGCAAATGAGAAATACTTTTAAAAATACTTTAAACAACAGGATCAGTTGTTGTTTCTTCTTTCCCTCAAACAGAAGTTCACAACTCACAACAGTATTTTAAAGAACAGAAACACAGACAGCTATCCAGCATGAAAGTCGAGGCCAGAGATGCAATGCTGTGTGTGGGTATCTTCCTCCAGAGAGCTGTCTCTGTGCACTGACATGCACAGTGCTCACTGCTCTCTACTTGTAATTGAATAGACTAGAAAGGCATAGTTGACAAGTTGGGCATTTTCAAGTCTACTGGAAATGTAAAAAATACTAAGCTGGGCTGAAGTTTACTTGTCTTCTCTCTCATATCAACATTACAGTTTCTAACTATGCTATAATTTAACTTGGGTTATGTAGGGCCAGGATGATGCACCTAACCACAGAATTTGCTTGAAGCTCATTCTGTTTCTTGACACAATCCGAAAGTCGTCCTAGGAGCTGCCTGCCTATCCTTAATAGACATTTTTTTAAATGGTGGGTCTTGTATGTAGGGGTCCACAGAAAAAACAGAGGAAGAAAAATACAATGGGTGGAAGCCAATGCAACGGTTGCATAAGCCCTTGTTAGACATATAAAAACTGACGTTAATCTGCACCCTACAGTAATCTGACCTGCCTTAGTTAGTTAGCTGAAGTCCCTTTTTAGGATTGAAGACACCAAGCCTACACAGTGGCTGAACTAGTCTGCTGTCCTCCAACGCCTGCTGTAATGTCCAAAAACTAAGGCCCTTGCTTGTTTCTGTGCCTTATTCACTAGGGCAAGCGGCCACGCTCCCAGGGGAGCGTCCCTGACGAGATGTTGTTGCAGGTTCTGCGTTCAAGGAGCTACCCAGGCTCTCGAGGTCGAGGCGCTGTTGCTGGTCTCCCTGCCCATCAAGGTGCTCCAGGGCTCCAAGGCCGTGACCCCGGTTCCTCTGGAAGCAGGGGGAGCCTCTCCGTGACCTCTCTTAGCAGATCTGATGGGCAACCTCAGCGACTGGCCAGGCCTGAGAACCCTTCTAGCTTCGAGTGCCCTTTACCGAGTGCCTCCTCCGTGCGCGTGGAGACCCCTACGCAAACCTGCTCCGTAAGCCCCACGGCTCCCCGGCCCCCTGCGCGGCGAGAGGCTGGTGGCCGGGGAGCTGCGACCAGGTCCCCGCAACAGCGCCGGGACCGAAGGATGCCGGGCCCCAGGACGGGAGCGGGGGGAGGAGGGAAGGGTCGGGGCACCGCAGCTCCTTACGCCGAGCAGGATCATGCCGAAGGTGATGCCGATCATCCAGAGCAGCCTGGAGCGCTGGAAGTGGCAGGTGCCGTCGCGGGCCCGCTCCGCCGCCATCGTCGCCGTCATCAGCCGCCGCTCTGCGCCCAGCGCCGCTGTCGCCGCAGCTAAGGTGGCTGCGAGGGGCGGGGCGGCCGTTGGGGCGGGGCGGGGCCGTTGGGGCGGGGCGAGGCCGTTGGGCGGGGCGCGGCGGCCGTTGGGCGGTGCTTGGGGTGCGGGCGGGAACGCCTGAGGCGGCAGCCAACCTATCTGTCCCCAAGCCGCGTGTCGGCTCTTATTTCTTTTTATTGTTTTCTTCAGCTGAACTTCTGCTGCTGATGCCACTAGAAATGAGTTATCAGTTCGGCCAGTGGTCTCCATGTAGCATATATATATAAAATATATATATATATATACGCTATACATATACATGGCACAGGTCAGCGTGCCATGAGCGCACACAGGGAGCTGCTGACCATACCAAGCCATGGGTGCCTGGCAGGGCAGCAGGGTCCACCACAGACGTGGCAGTCACGGGGTGCCTCGTGGCTCAAAGGCACCCGCAGCCTCATGCCGTGATGGAAGGATGACACAGGTCACTGTTGCCAACAACCGGTAGAGCAGGGCCGAGTCACTTCCTCCCTGGCCTCCTCTCCCCGTGGCACAGGATGTGTGTGCCCTGTCCTGTGGCTGGTGGCTGCTGGAAGCTACTGTCATGCTACTCTCATGGTCATGACACTGAGGGGCTTGGTCTGCAGGCTAGGAAATGGAAAAAACACTATGAAATGTTATTGAGGTGGACACACATAGCCATGGGATTAGTATCGATGCCCATCAACAGGCATGGCACTTGACAGGCATGAACAGCTTGATATCAAGAGCTCCCACTGTCAATACATGGGATCCTCCTCCATGTCTCTCAGTCCCAACAATGGTCCATGTTGATGGGCTTCAGAGCACATGAGGGCAGCTCGGGTCCAAGAGGGCAAGCTGTTGATGACAGTTGAGAGCAAGAACTAAGACTGCCTCTTGGTGGGGATTGTTGTTGACAGTTGTCTATGGCACCTCTTGACATATCTTGGTGGGGATTGGTATTGGCAGTTATCCATGGCACTTCTTGACGGAGATCCCTGTTGATAGGGAGGCAGAGGATCATGCTGGCAGCGTATTGAGGTGAACAAGTGCCTACTGAGAGGTCTTGCTGCCCATACTTGCTGCCCATAGATGGTGTTCCCTGGCCTTAGGTGTGGATATCAGTACTCTCAAGTATTGATACTCAATACCAATAGTGTCTAAACGTCAGGTTCTTTCAGCTCCACCGCACCAGTCTGGTTTAGGGCTAGGGAAAACATGAAGATAAGCAGGAATCCAATGTGAAGGACTCTGCACGCTCCAGCCTGTCGCGGGCCTCCTCTTTGCCGTGCACCCTAGCTACGCGTGCCAGGTTTAGGCCATTGGTAGCCGCAAGCGTTCACCTCACCTCTGAGGCGATGCCTGGTCGCGTAGTTAAACAACGAGTGCTCTCTTGTGGCGAAAGTGGCAAAGTGAAGGACGAGGGAAGGTGGCGGGGCTAGAGGCAGCGCGGGAAGAGCGCGGTGCCCTAGGAGAGCACGGAGGGGAGCCCCTGGCACCGGGTGTGCGGTGCTCCCTGCACAGCCACCTTGCTGGTGCTCAAAGAAACGGCTTTTGGGGGACTTCAGGCAGTGAACTGAGCGGGGAAGGCAGGGGAGGGTATAGGAAGCGGATGCATTTCCCATCAACTTGTCTCCTTCCTGTGCAGTAGACCATTTTGGCAAAAAAACAAACAAAAAGAAAAACGGAAAAAAAAAGAAATAGCAGGTCTCCACCTGATATCACCACATGGGACTTATCTTGTGCTGTAAGAATTGAAATGGGGAGCGAATCAGGCGAAGTCTCTGCAGTGGACAGGCAGCTTGGGCTTCCACTGCACAGTGATAACAAAGGGATTTGGCATAGGAGCTCTCGGGATAGGGTCCCAGAGGATGCAAGGGAGTGAAATGTGAAAGAGAGGAATGTCTTAAATGTTTTAAATGAGATGCAGCTACATAACACAGTTTGGTCTTTCTCAAAAAAAAAAAAAAAAAAAAAAGTGAAATTGGTGGCTTGCAGCAGTAAAATTGCCCGACTGAAGAAGTGTGTGAACTAAAGCTTACATGGGTAAGCTTTAAAGATTAGATATGTTTAGTGTTGCCAGTAACAATAGTTCTATCTAAATCAATTTGTAGTGTGTATGAGATTTACTAGCTACAAAGCATATTGAGATCTAGCTTCACATTAAATAAGCTATTTGCACAATTCATGGTTTAGAGAAAAGAAAAAATATACATTCTTGTAACCACACTCATATTTCTACTATTTAGAATTCTGCACAGATCCCCATTTTTATACCTTTCTTCATGAAATCTGCCAATCTGCAGTGTGCTCTAAGTGCTCTACCTCTCATGCTTTGTGATGCTGGGCCTTGGACTCATGGGTGGCATTGCCCTAAGAATCTGTAGGGTCCTGGGAAAGTTGTCCATGGACTGACATCCAAAATACTTGGGGTATCTTATGCTTTACTTTGCTCTCCGCTACCTCTATTAACAGTGACTTTGACGGGGAAGTAGCTGTTCCTACAAGATAAATAGTGAGAAATGTGGGCTGCGTTGTTCTGCATGACTCCTGAAGATGGAGTGCAGCTGCTCTTGTAATTACGTGTTAATGATGTGTCTGCAAAGCTGTTTTCTGCAACAGTCCATTCAACAAGCCTGAGATACTCCCAGCATGAACAGTGTGCTGCACAGAGGGATGCACAGGGCAGAGGAAATTGCTTTTTTTCCTGTGTGTTTGTGTGTATTACCTTTCTATTGTTGTTCTCAGACTGTTCTTTTTTATGGTCTCTTCTGCCCAAAGTGTTAGGCCTTCCACTGCCATGTCCCATGGAGACTACAGGAGAGATTGATATGTGAATCCTGCAGAATTAAAACTGTTGTTGAAAGTGTATCTACAAAAAGAAAAAAAAAAAAAAAGGTGCTATAGGGAATATGATCTGCATGATCTGCATGATACAGCTGCCTCAGCTGATTTACTACTGCAGGGAGAAAATATTGGGAAAAATCTGGCCCCAAGGTGTAGAATGGGCTGCCTGAGACCTCTTGCCTCAGAGCTGCGAACAGTTGATAGCTGCTCACACCTGAATATAAGAAGTTAAGCACTGCTGCTGAACAGCAGGATCACGGAGGGGGCAGCTCTTCAATCAGCCCAAAGAAGGGTCCTTAAGTTCTTGTCATTTTCTGAAACAGAACTTGCCTGAGTTTGAGGCACATGTGGTCTGAGAAACACCTCCTTCCATGGGGCTGCATCCTGCAGCCCTTGCCCAGGTCCTTGCGGGCACTGGTGCCCACACAGGGTGAGGAGGGGTGGCCGCACTCTGCTCTTCCACAAGCAGCCTCAGCCTGGACATTTAGGACCTGCCTGGCCTCGAAGGGTGTCCCCTGCCTCCAGGGATGATCTCGGTGGTCCCTCCTGCCCTTCGCTATGGGGTGCCTGGCAGTATCACAAATCCGCAGCACGGCTTCATGTGGAGCGCTGAAAAATGCACAATAGGTTTACAGAAAATAAACCGTTTCTGCGTGCCTTGTTTCACCAACCTAAACTATGGAGTTTTCTGCATTTCCCTTCCCTATCCTCTTAATGAGAGTCACAGTGTGACAGAATTAAGATCTCATGTGGTGTTACAAGGTGGCAGCTCTCCATAGCAGGCCATGTACCAAAATATCACCAGGGTTTAACGTATACATATGGCCAAGTCAGCTCTGCCCACACTAGTTAGAAGTGAAATGTTGATTTATAGATGGGAACGTGTATCTTTTAATCTTTGATTAGAACAACTTAGATTAAAATAATGATTAAAGCAGATATTAGTAGCTGTCAATTGGCGTAGCTGCCGTGATGTCAATAGAGCTGTGTATGTGTTTGACGAAGGTGGGCTAATCTAGATTTACCTCTGCTTCAGCCTACACTGATCTGGGCCTATTATAGGAGTAAAGGCTGTAAAGGAGTAAAGGTAAATTTTAATATTAAAAAATTTTAAAAAAAAAAAAAAAAAAAAAAAAGTGCAGTCCCTCACAGACGCACACAAAGATTTCCCTTTCACTTGCACCATTTGGTCCAGATTTCAGTTTCAAATTCACATTGGTAATCAAAGTCATGAGTGTTCTTTGACTGTTCTTTAAGAATCTAAGTCCAAGGTGGGTGTTACAAAGGTAGAGGTATCAACAGGTGAAGTGAGCACCAACCCTACAGTAACATGAAGACGGGGTTGCGTGGTCTCCCTGAAGCTCCCAAAGGCAACAGCAGCAGTTCAGATCCCTGCTGGATCCTGAGGGTTCCCTAGGGAGTAGGTGCCGCGGCTGAGCCGGGTCAGCTCTGCCCAGAACCCTCCCCCGGGCTCCTGCCTTCTCTCTGCCTAAGCCCGGAGACATGGGGGGCCCCTTCCAGACAGCACTTTTAGAAGTGTGACGCTCCTTCGGTTTTCCAAGTTGTCCCTTGCAGTTCCTGGCACAGCTAACCCGTCCCCCCTCAGTTTGGGAATGGTTGCTATCTCTAACTTAGAGATATTGACTATCTCACTTTCATCTGGAAGTACAAAGGGTATTTGCCAGGTAGTCGGCCTCTTTGTGTTCTTGGTAGATGCCAGAGACTAGATAGAGCCACGTTAGCTCTGCTCTGTCCTTCAAAATTCTCTCTTTAAAAAAAAAAAAAAAAAAAAAAAAGACGTTTAGTCTAATCCAGACGAAGCCCTCCCTGCATGAGTCATCTTAGTGGAGTCAGTGATGTGACTAGTGTAAACAGCAGCTTTCTGTATAAAGAAGGATTAAGGGATTTGGCTCCTTCTAGGAAATTACTTGTAAATGAACTGCAACCAGCTCTAAACTGGATTTGAAGCTGGTATGAAAAGATGAGTTGTGCTCAGTGAAAGTTACCTGGGGAGATGGAATTATCAATAAAAGATTATTTTCTCAGAGTTAAGTGACACAGTGCTGTAATGAAACTAATGGAAGCAATGTCCAATTCCTGATTTAACTCTCAATTAAATTAACAATTTAGTTCCTTTAATATTTTAATGAGGAGTTAGAAATTATTTCTGTTTGAATTCCAGGACTGGAGAAATGAAACCAAAATATGGTCTTACTCGATGTTTATATTAGAGAGCCACAAACATTAGAGTATTGAAGCTAATGGTCAAGATTTTCATCACTAGAATACCAAATTCAATTCACATGCTCCTCACAAAATATAACATTTTTATAAAGCAATGAGAAATGCATAAAAAGAAACAGAGGAGCACATTAATTATGCTCGTTGCTGCAATGCACGTCCTTTGTGACCTGGAAGTGAATAAACCCTCTCATGTACCTTGTCTTCTTGTAGCTCAATGGATTCCTTTTTTTTTTTTTTAAAAAAAAAAAAGATTAAGAAGTCAGTAATACCAGTAAACTGTCAAAATGTGAATTTCCCATTGATTTTACTAGCAGTCCAGTTTGTGCACTGTAGAGGTGAACTTATGTCAGAGTTTCGCATGCTTATCCTAAAACTGCTCCTAACGTCTTCTATTATAAAAAGCTTAAAAAAAAAAACTTTATACTTCATGTCATGATGCACTTCAAGCAGCGTTGTGGTAATAAGCCATTGTAATTAGGCAGAACCAATGAGGGGAAGCCCAGGTTGCAAAAGAGCTGCAGTCGGATCCCAGTTGTGCTTTTTGCAGTTCTGCTGACGTCTGTTGGAGTCAACAACTGTGGCCCTACTAACGTATTTTGTGGGCATCTTGGCTGGCTCCCCCTGAAAGTGCCAGGTGATTTTTCCAGCCACGCTCTGACCATGCAGCCGGGTTCTCACTGGTTAGGCTGGAAGCTCCAAGCAGTTCGGGCTGCTCAGGGACTGTGCGACATAGGGACTGGGGGCACGTGGCCACGTTGCACATTAACTGGTTAAAGGGCACCCAGGAGTAAGTTCCGATAAACCATCAGCATTTTGATGCCTTATTACCTCCTTTAACCACTTGATGACAGTCCTTGTGTGCTTAAATACACAACCTGCCGCTATCACTTTTTGATTTTCTCCAAAGGAATTCCTACCTTCTCTCTTTCTGCTTCCTGTTTTCAAAGACGGTGACTTATATTGCCAAGTTCTTACCTGCTTTGTAATAATCACAGGAGAGAACAGTGCTGGGAAAGAGCAGAAGTTTCCAGTTACTGTGCTATTCCTGAAGGTCTCTTGGGACCAGCTAATCCATTTTTTTAACATGATTATTGGTTAAAGAGAAGAAAGTCAACTGACACGCTCTTGTAGCTTTTTTATTATCATTACTGTTATTATTCCTCCTTTTTTGAGGGAAAGGCTTAAAAAAGCCTCTGGGGTGTCTAGCAGCAGGGATGGGCAGCCCTTCCAGTGGAGCCTCATGGGTGGGGATGTTGTCTGGGAGGAGGAGGGAGCAGGGCTGGCGCGGGAGGTTGCGGGATAGTTCTGTGAAGAGGGAGGAGAAGACTCCAGACAACCCGTCTCCAGAGGCAGGAATAGCCTTAAGGCCAAATTCGCTCGTCTTTAGGCGGCTGGTTATCGTAATCAACTTGGGCAGATTATGATGTTGTGGTTTGTAGTATTTCTATACTATCACGTGGAGCTGTTTGTACTCCGGCAACACATAAAAGATATAGTCCTTGTCCTAAAATATCTGCAGTTCAGAGGTCTGCTCCTCTGAGGTGCTAAGAGTCTACAACAGCTTCTGGAGCCGATGGGTCGCTGGTATTTGCTGGTTACATAAACAGCAGGGACAGGGGGACAGGTCCTGTTGCAAAGCAAAAAGTGGCACCGGGAAGGTGACGATGATGAGGACAAGGGACGGGACTGCAGGAAAGTCATGCAGCCTATGAACCTGACTGTCCTGGCCTGTAAAACACTGCTGTGGCCAAGTGAAACAGCTGGTCTTAGTGGTGCTGGATTGGGGGGCACCTGCCAGACCCATCTACCCCCCGTAACGCCCAGCCTGGCAAGGGACACAAGGGACACTGCACCACGTGCCAGCGGGAGTGCTCCTTGCTGCCCTCCCAGCCAGCACCCAGTGTCTCGGGGAGGATAGGGCAGAGACGGGAAAAAAGAGCCCTAAAAAGAGCAGCGCGGAGGAGGAGAAGCATGAGACAAGCACCAGAGGGAGGGTAACTGTGGATCAGCAACCCCGAGCCACTTATGGGTCTCCAGTTGGGAAAAGAAGTAGCTGAAGGGAGAAAGGGCTGGAGATGGATGGAATAGAAGACAGCTTGGAGAGTCCAGGAGCAGGGGAATTTTTCCAAGCTCTTGGCTCGGAGGCAGCCAGCACCAAATATGACTAGGTGACAATATAATAAGAACAAATTTTTTTAAAAAAATGAATAGCTAAGCTATGGAAGTCCTAGTCAGATGATGCTTTGGAACCAAAATTTTACTTTGCCTCAAAAAGAGGCTGAATAAGTTCACAGAATAGAAGCCTATTGTGTTTTCTATATATACAGAGAATCTCACCTATCTTAGGAATTCTGTGAGCGAAAAATGATAACAAGAGTAGTAGGTGAAAAGAAATATTGCGTGGCAGGCTGAGCTGGTTGCATGCACGCACCTTGCCTGGCTAGGGGCCGATTTTGGTCACTGCTGGAAGGTGAAACGTCAGACAGACCTTTTGGTCTCGGCAAGTCTGCTCAATTTTATGTAGTTAACCTCGTTTCAGTTATTG
>JAUBOD010000125.1:239973-265697 GCA_032353885.1 Nothura maculosa
CGCGCTGCCCCTTCCCTCCATCCCTGTGTCCCTCCCTCCATCCCTGTGTCCCTCCCTCCGTCCGCTCGGGCTCCCGCGCTCTCCCGTTCCCCGGGCGCGACGCGGCGCGAGGCGGGCGCGGGGCCCGGGCCTGGCCGCGGTGACCGCGCTGTGTCGCAGCTCGGCGCCATGGAGGAGGCGGAGAAGAAGAAGCACCGCGCCAAGCAGAGCGGCCCCAAGGCCGAGAAGAAGCGGCGGCGGCGGCAGCAGCAGCAGCAGCAGCAGGATGAGGAGGACGCGCGCAGGAGGAACCCGCGCGCCTTCGCCGTGCAGTCGGCCGTGCGCATGGCCAGGACCTTCCACAGGTGCGCGGGGCGCCCGCGGGCCGCGGCGCGCGCGGGGCCGCCGCCTGCGCCGCCACTAACGTGTTGCGCAGGACGCAGGACTTGAAGACCAAGAAGCACCACATCCCCGTGGTGGACCGCACGCCGCTGGAGCCGCCGCCCGTGCTCGTGGTTGTCGTGGGGCCGCCCAAGGTGGGCAAGAGCACCCTCATCCGCTGCCTCATCAGGAACTTCACGAGGCAGCGGCTGGTCGAGATCCGCGGGCCGGTCACCATTGTTTCAGGTGAGAACTAGGGTCTCTGGCCTGTCACTCCTTGTTCTCAGGGCCCTCTCCTTAAGTTAGGAATTACCTGCCTGTTTCCAGTTACTTTTCTCTGCTCCAGACCCAGCTGAGTGCTTTGTTTTGGTTTTCAGTCCCACTTTCCACCTGGACTAGTCTGTTTCCTCTCTACCTTTCTAGTGTGATACTAAGCAGGTCACTGAGATGTTAGGAGGGGACAGCAGCATGAAGAAAGAGTATGTGAGAAAAATCTTCCTTAGCCCCAGACAGCTGCATGTTTGGAGCAGGTCGCCTCTCCAGAAATGTTGTTAATCCACCCTTTTAGACGAACAGCAGCCAAATGTGGGACGGGAATGGGAAAGGAAAAAGGGGATGGAAGAATGGAGAGGGAAAAATGTTTTCAATTGGCATATAGGTAAGGATTCGTCTACTGAGAATCTGGGATTAAATTTACTGATTCATAATATGAAGAAGTGCAAATGTGAACCTGTGGTTATTGAAAGCTCAGTTAGCTACTTCCAGTCGGCAAGCCAAGCTACCAGCTTTCTTTCCACTAACTGAGACACCTTTACAACAGGGTGGACTTTTTGTGGTAGTTTCATAAGGACAAATATGTTTGAGGAGATGAAGTCAGGGATATTAAATCTATGATGCTAAATGTGAAAGATGAGGTGATCAGACACATTCTTTGTCCCAGATAGGATTTAGAAACTTTAGGATTTGGACCTGAAAATAATACTCAGTTAATTCTCTCTGTTTTTGCCGTTTTGTTTTGTTTTAAACTTTGTTTTCAGGTAAAAAACGCAGGCTAACTATTATTGAGTGTGGATGTGACATCAACACAATGATTGACCTGGCTAAAGTTGCTGATTTGGTAAGTAAGCAATAGCACGTGACTTCCAGTATAATCTTTGTTGAAAATACTGCTTTTTGACCAGGCTGCATCCATGTCTGTCTTCTCTACCTGCTGTCATCAGAGGCAGTCATTGATTTCAGAGGGAGTAAGTCTAAAATCTGCAACAAATCAAATTTTCTGGAGCAGTTCCAGGAACTCTTACATCCTGAAATGTCTTTTATATCTTTATTTTTTGTTTGCTTGTTTTGTGTTTGTTTTATATGTTTATTTTTGCTTTGTGGTTTTTTTTCTCTTTTTTTTTTGTCCATTTCATGTTAAATATGGAGGAAGAGACAAGCATGTGGACTTCATTGTTAATAGAACTTCTAATGGTAGATCTTTTTAAATATCAAGGTTATAAAGTGATTTCATTAAGGACAAACTATGGTCAAACTGTGAAGTCTCAAAATCTTTTTAGTTAAGAATTTTTTGAGTTTTTGACCAAAGACTTGATTTCTGAAGCCCTGTTAGCTTTTAAAGCAACCAAGATACACAGATTAATTTTTTTTTTAAATGTAAGTTTTGATTATATAGAAATAGAAGATAGATCCACTTGTAATATTTTGGTGTCTAAATTTATGACTTGAAAAATTTGATACTTGAAATCAGCTTATATGGGCACCATGTTTTTACTGGAGTAAATGATCATCTTCTGCTTTCAGGTTTTAATGCTCATTGATGCCAGCTTTGGATTTGAGATGGAAACATTTGAATTCCTGAACATTTGTCAGGTGCACGGCTTTCCCAAAATCATGGGAGTTCTTACCCACCTTGATACATTCAAAAACAACAAGCAGTTAAAGAAAACAAAGAAGAAGTTAAAGCACAGGTTCTGGACTGAAGTGTATCCGGTATGGTGTTTGATAAGCATTTTTTTGTGTGTGTGTTTTGGAAGTCAAATGATAAGTAGGGAAATACTTAAGCATTTATATTTATTATACTCATATACCTTTTTGGTAGTATTATAAATGGATAGTTCTGATTTTATAAGACTAAAAATCATAGTGCTAGAAAAAAGCACTCGTTGTGTGCAGGTACTGTGCAAGGAGGATTGGCAGTCTAGGCCTGGAAAGCAGATTGACATTGTGTCCAAGGCTTTGTCCATGAGTTGTTTTCCCTAACAAGTAGGGAATAATTTTCATGTTCTGGTAAGCTGATTACTTTCAATCTTCTAGAATCAACCATAATTACAATATGTAATTATGACAGACAAATTTGGTGTTGTATTTGTTGTTTTAATTTTATATTTAGTTGATGTTTAATGATGTTGTGTAATTTTCATGTGTTTAGGGTGCTAAGCTGTTTTATCTTTCTGGGATGGTTCATGGAGAATATCAAAAGCAGGAAATTCACAATTTAGGGCGTTTTATCTCAGTTATGAAGTTCCGACCTCTTACCTGGCAAACGTCTCACCCGTACATTCTTGCAGACAGGTACGTGCTGCTCCTTCCTCTCTCTCTGCTTAGGTGACACCACACTGTGGGAAGATGCTTGACAGAGCCATTTAGCTCTGTGTGTGTGTGTGTGTGTGTGTGTGTGTGTGTGTGTGTGTGTGTGTGTGTCTGTAGTGGTTATTTAATTTTACCTGAGATACTGTGAATATGCTTATGTTTGCTCTATGCTTATGTTATTGTGAGGAAATGGAGGCTCACCTTCCCAGGCTGTGCCAGTAACTTGAGCTGCTCTTGCTTGAATGGGATTGTGCAGATAAACCTTTGCTGGATTGTAAATACTTTTAAAGTATGGAGAAAATCAAAAACAGCATAATTGAAAGCTGCCATTTTAAATAATCCTACTTGATGATGAGATTTAATTTCTGTGGAAATGAATTTTTAGACTGTATTCCAGCAGTTTAGCAATAGCTGGTGAGCTTGGCTCTTGTGTTGCCTGATGAAGAGTGGTTAAAAGAATGTATAAGCATCATGCAAAGTCCTGTGAACAAAGATAAGGCAAGGAAGAAAATACGTTTTGTGCTCTTGACCAGTAGTTGTTTTTAGGTTGTTGCAGCTGCTCGAGCAGCTTTAGGTTGTGAGGCCAGTCAAGTGCAGTGTCTGCAGGGAGCGTTTTCCTCCTTGCCTGCTCCCCTTGTGCAGCCACTATGGCCAGACCTCATCAAAACTGGCAGCACCTGCCCCTCTCCTCTTCTTCATGGTGTTTTTTTAGAGTGTGCTGCTTTCGGGTAGCTGCGCGGCTGAGGGAATTGTGTTAGGGCTGCTTGGTACTCTAACATATTCTTAAATGTTGGGTAGAATGGAAGATTTGACAAACCCAGAAGATGTCCGAATTAATCCTAAGTGCGACAGGAGGATATCACTTTATGGGTACTTGAGAGGAGCACACTTGAAAAACAAGAGCCAAATTCACATGCCAGGTAATTTACAAGCTTCTTAAAACGGGGGTTGTATTGATGTGCAAGTTCCAGTGTAGCTGTTGTTGTGGGTGGATTTATGTCTTTAAAACTGATTTTTTTAGTTTGCTTATAAGTATTGTCCTTTTTAAAACTATTTTTCTTAGTAAATATTCTTGTAAAAGCTCTGTATCTCTGTAAATAGTTTTGTTTAATTTTCCAATTTTTCTGCAGCATTCAACACAGTAATACTGGCAGCATTTGAAGTTTTTTTTTTTGTTTGTTTATTAGCAATGTTTTGTGCTAAAAGATGCCTCAAGTGCAAAATATGCCAGTCCTCATAGCAGAAGGCAAATACTTGGTGTGTTGAAAATTTATTTTACTCATTGTCTAAGTTAATATTTCAGGTAAATGATTCAAAATTTGCATTTAGAGATACTTGATTACATTTACTCAGAAAAGTGAGTTGCTGGTTTTGTAAAGAAGAAAAAATCTCAAAACTTTGCAGTTCTGGCTAACTGCATATGCACCTGTACAGTGTTCACAGTTAATGAATCACTGAGTGCTGCAATGTTCCTATGTCCCTTTATGAAAAAATCTACAAACTTCAGAATCGAAACTGAGAACCTGATTTCTGTCCTTGTCTGTCGTCCTAGGGGTAGGCGACTTCACTGTGAGTGATGTGAGTTTCCTGCCAGATCCCTGTGCCCTGCCTGAGCAGCAGAAGAAGCGCTCTTTAAATGAGAAAGAGAAGCGCGTCTATGCCCCGCTCTCAGGAGTTGGGGGCATTGTGTATGATAAAGATGCTGTTTACATTGACCTGGGTGGAAGTCACGCTCACGAGAATGAAGAGGTGAGGGGATGTTGGCTTCAATCGCTGCTCTTGCTGAATGGAGTTTTCATGTTTTGAGTTGAGACAACAGTGTTTTAAAAACACATTGTGTGGAAAAGTTAGATATATAGAAAATTTTTGTTTTTCTTTCTTTCTTTTGGTAATTTTACTCTCCCAATAGGATTTCAGGGGAGGGATACTTATATTATCTCTTTGCAAAATATAGTGCAAAGCATTGAAGGATCATTTAGCAGTAAGTCCTTATTTTCAGAAACTTTTCAAACAATGAAAATGCTGATGAGGTTCCCCCCTGTGGGATATGAGCAGTCTCCTTTTGCAGGGCAGGGGATTTGGGAGAGTTGTGGCGGGTTTTGATGTGTCAAGGGGCAGGTGGAATATGTTTGCGTGCAGATTGAGTTCAGCTGTTTTCCCCTGTGGTGTGCTAAATACCTTTTATGTCTAGAAGACATTTACGTCAGTGACATGCATGACTGCTGATTTTTACCCACGTTCTGCTTGCATGCTGAGAGGGAGGCAGTCTTTGGAGTTTTCTCGGGTTAATGTTGTGTATGTCTTTGAAATGTGAGGAGGGAAAGGGAGACCGTGCTGTTCTGAGAAAATGTTTATTTTAAATACTCTCAGATTTCTCTTTCTGATGCCTATTTCTACTCTTCTGGGCAGATTAATGATTTTGTCAGTTGTTCAGTAGATATTTGTGTATCTTTTGAACTCAAAAGCAAAAATCGTGGTTTTCCAGGAAGAGGTGAGACCAAATCATGAGCTGGTTCAAAGCCTCATCTCCACTCATTCTACCATTGATGCTAAGATGGCTTCAAGTAAGGTGTCTCTCTTCATGGACTCCAGACCATTAGATTCAGAGGATATAGAAAGACAAGAGTAAGTTCTGGGTTTTTTGAGCAGTTTTAAAACACATATGAATCTCTGATTTAGGAAAATATTTCTAAGTAGGGCCTAGTTATTAGTACTGCTTAACAGTTCCTTTTCTAAGACTGCAAATACATCTTTTTAAGGAAGAAATAACTGAGCTTATAAGAGTTGAAAAAATGGTCTTCTCAAAATTCTGTGCTGATAGAGCTCTAAGCAATATATTTGTCTTCAGTTTTGGAGGATGACAGTGTCTCCATAAAATTCATTGTAATACTTATTTTCATTCTGTGGAAATTGACATTTCCCAGAGTTATTGACAGTGATAGTTTAGAACATTGCTCAGCTTAGAGGCTTTTCTCGCATAAAAGTCACTATTGCCTTCTTAATATACATAGTCATCTTTCTCTGTGACCTACCTCTCGCCAAATTATCTTTAAATATTAACATGGAGCTGCATTTTTTTCTCCCCACAATGTGATCTTTGGGAAACAGATTTGTGATGCCAAAAGAAGAGAAAGCAGTTGATTTGAAGACTGGAAGAGTGCGTCGGAAAGCTGTATTTGATGGAGAAAAAGAACATGATGATGCAGTTAGTGATGAGGAAGATGACCAAGAAGAAATGTCTGAGGATGGAAGTGATGGTGATGATGAAGATGATGCTGAAGAAGAAAGTGACAGGGAGGTATTAGAGGAAGAAGTAGCTGTTGGAAGTGTCAAACGCCTAAAAAGAGAGGTGACTCAAGAAGATGATGTGAATGAGCTGCCTGCATTTGCAGACAGTGATGATGATCTTGAGATGAGTTCTGAAGGAGAAGGAAAAGCTACTCCTGAAGAAAGTGAGATGGAAGATGATAGTGAAGAACAGGAATCATATGAAAATGAAACTTCGGATAGTGAATTTGAAGGTGGAAGGAAAGGAGTAGCTAAACCTGAGCAATATGAAATAAGTAGAGATCAAGTAATGGGATCACAAACCGCATGTCCCAATCAGAAGAAAAAAGCGGTTATCACTACAGATTCTGGAAACTGCACAGCAGAGGAGGCATCAGAATCTGAGACTGAAAACTCTTCCATGGAAGAGGGAGGAGATGATGAAGGGTCACATGAGGAATCAGAAGTTGACGCGTTAGATGGGGAAGGATTTCAGCCAGCTCAAGAGAAGAAAATCAGCAATGCTAAACAGACTGAACTTAAAGCTGTAGAATATGAGGAGGAGGAGGATGATATTGAGAATCTGCTGAAGGAGGAAGAGGAATATGAAGAGAAGGTAGATTTTTCTGCTGACACAGCAGGTAGATAATTATTAACTTTTAAACTTTTTGAGTAAATCATTGAAGAGTCTTATAAATGTCTCTGTCATGTGTGTATATTTACATGTGCATGTGTGTGTATATACATATATATACACACACAAACATAGAATATACTTCTAATTAAATACTAGTTTGGGGGAGGCATATTTTGTAGTTGCTGAGTAAAACTCCCAAGTTGGGAAACCTGGGATTATTTATGTTAAACTTTTTGCAATGAAATATGCAGGTTTTTTTTATTTTTTTGATAAAGTTGGAAGAATTCATTTTTGGTGTGCACTTTTTATGCCTTTTAAGTTTTATGGATATGTCTGTAGAAACAGATTGAGTTTCTCTGTTACCTTTAGAAATTCTTGGGAGACTTATTAAAATGTGTGAACAGGAATAGCATCATGAAAAACTTGTAGTTTATTATTATATGTGGATTATGAGAGGAAACTGAACTGTGGGTTGTATTTAGACATTTAGTGGCTGTTGTGGTCATATCCTTGAAGTTACATGTGTAGCATGTAAAGCTTTCCTGGTTTTGGAGGTGGAATGTAAATTTTTCCTTTTTCAGGTGCACTTAAGTGGAAGGAGGATCTCACTGAGAAGGCAGCTCAGGCCTTCCTAAGGCAGCAGCAGTCGACTCCCAATCTCCGTAAACTCGTTTATGGAACAGGTACAAATCTGCTAGAAAGTTTCTGTCATCCTAGTAAAATATAGTAGCTTTTGGTCCATGGTCATGTTTGTAAGTCAAAATCTTTGACCACTGCACTATAGTGGAAGGCTTGAGGGCATCGATTGCTGAGCTTGTCATCTATAACTGAAAAACACTCTTTTGTCTTCAATTAAAAGTGTTTTGAACTCATTTGATGCATGAGTGAGTTGCTACTGAAGTCTTCCATTAAAAAAATCTTTAAGTGTTTGGGGAAAAAAAATCTTTTAAGTCATTTATTTCTAGGTTGCATCTTATTTTCCTCAATATAAGCTGAAACTTGAGGCAGAAGAGGGGTTTATGGATGACTGTAATCTATGTAGCATGGTGAAATAATGAAATTTTGTACCTCTAATTTAGTTGCTGAGGATGAGGACCAAGAAATCGAGAATGAAGCCGATGAACTTGGAGGTTTGTTTCATGTCAGCCGCCCAGACAAAGAATCCAAACAGAAGGCCAATGCTCTCGACTGCTCCAAGTTCCTCATAGAAAAACCGCAGGACTGGGATTTAGAGGAGGTAATGCCCCCGAGTGGTTAAAGTCCTATTCTGATTGTAGCCTCACCCTGTGTCATAATATTTAGTTATCGTGGAGAAGTGTCATTGAAACAAATCCTTGTGAATTACAGCTGAGGTGTCCTGTCTTTTGCTGCTTCTCTTTGGAAATACTAGCTAATAGATTCCAAGGTTTATTTTTAAAGGGAGAGAAAGGTAGAAGAGTCAATTTAGTGCGAGACTGTCTTGACTTATTATCCAGCAGCTCACACTTTACTGTTCATATATTGAAAAGTAAAAATGTAGGGAATCATAAGTAGAAAATGGGGTATGTTAACTGTTTTCTAGGTCAAGATTCCTGGGCAATTGTTGAAGTGGTTTTGCTCTCCTGCTTTCCAGTGAAACCTGTCATGATTTGGTAATGATGCCTTGACCTAAGAGGGTGAAATGATCTCCAAACGAGAGAGAAGACCAATGAAATATTTGTTGATTTTCACTTGTTGATTCGTAACTATGTAAAGCAGTGGCACTCTTGTTTCCTCAGGTTATGAGCAGCATTCGGGACTGCTTTGTTACGGGCAAATGGGAAGAAGATAAAGATGCTGCAAAACTGTTGGAGGAAGACGGTATGTGTAGGACTTCTTAAAATGATAATACGTGCAGGTGCTGTTAACAAAAATGACTATATTTGCTGTAACACTCAGCTGTGTACTTAAAATGTTTTCTTTTGCCACCTTTCAAATTGTTAAAGTATTATACAAGTACTACTGCCAGCAAACACGGTTAGGAGTATAAACCAGATGCAGATAGCACATTTTGAAAATCTGTTTTATGAAGGATACCATGTAAATTAAGAAACAGTCTTTAGTCAACGCTTGGATTTGTCAGTTTTGAGTAATGTGTATGAGTTGGTAATTTTGGATAGTTTAAGTATAAAAAAAAATACAGAATAACTGATCACTCGCATTTGGCTGAAAAGTAAGATCTTCAGATATCTTGGAGATGTTTTTACATAGACTACTTAAACTATGTTTATACTTTCCAGGAAACTTGTTTAAGACTGACAATTTTTTGTATTTTTTATCAACTTATTTGCTGTAATTGAATGCTAAATTACTCTGCTAGGGTCTTGTTAGAGTACTACCTAAATTCTTCATGTGCTCCTGTTGTGTGAAATTAGTTTTGTGAGGCAGTGGTATCTGATCTAGTTTTGGCTTAGAATGAAATGCTGTGATTTCAAAATACAACTAAAGTTTGTATATTGAAAGGGAAAAGAAGCCACTGGAGACAGATTTTGTCTGGGAATTTTTAGCTGAGATAAAAGCATGTTCTTCTAAAACTTGGTAGGAAAAAAAAAAGAAAGAAACCTGATCTGGAGCTAATCTGCTAGGCAACACTAAAAGTATATATAAAATACTGAAAGTATCAGACAATATGGAGAACACTAACAGCATGGTTAATGGTCTGGGTTTTTTGGGGGGTACTTCTTGCAGAAGAGCTCTATGGGGACTTTGAAGATCTCGAAACAGGTGTTGTGCACAAAGGAAAACCTGCTGCTCAAGGAGATGAGGTGGGACTTGTGTTCTGCTTGTTCCTGAGAAATAATTGGAGTATTTGCGTATACATATATATATTAAAAATGAGTTTTGAATTAGTGACAGGCATCCTAAGTAATATATGTAACTTCCATGATCTAAAAGAAAATAAATTAATATTGCAATAAGACTGTAAGAAGATATATACTCTAATGTATGTATTAAGGACTTTGGAACCTGAAAATATCTAGAATTGTATGTGATTTTAATCTTGAATTGTTCTGTTCTTTCAAGTTAATTATGTAGCAGAAGTCACCTCACTGCTTTTTAACAGTAGAGGTCAGGCTTAATCAAGAGTTTTAGAAGGCGGAGTTAGGAGGAATTCTTCAGAACCAAATGTGATGGTAGCAGTTTGTGTTTGTCACTGCGTCCTTTAGATGCAAAAGCTCTGTTTAAACACAGCTGATTGTGAAAACTGGCACGCTGTCCTAGTCATTCCTCATGTGTACATGAAGGATGTTGGCTGAAGAACTTTGTGCTGGATTTCCTCTGACGTGTAATTATCTGACAATACAAACTGAAAGATTTTAACTTAAACAATTTTGCTTTTATATTTGGTTGTAAAATCCTGGGTAATGGCAGTGCTGTGGCCACATGTAAGCAGCTCTTGGACAAGCTTCCTCTGGTGCCTTTGGAGTACTGCTTCTCAGTAATCAGTGCTATGGCTGATTCCTTTTTTTTATTCCCTCTTTTGTGTGTGTTTATTTTAGCTTTAAGATAGTGGGCAAATTTTAGGGTCTGCTCCCTGGTATGTATTTTGATGTTAAGTAACAAAGTGTATTTCTGTGAAACAAAAGGGAAGTGATTTAATTATGAAATATTTTAGTTATTGCTGATTGCTGAAGATATATCTTCCATAAATAACTTATTTCTGCAAATGGAAACATTTTGCAAGTCTAACTTGCGTTATGGCTCTGTACTTTTTAGTAGTATATTAAATAATGAGAATGACTTGTTTATAATGAGCACTTTTAATGTGTGGTGACTTCCTGTTGGTTAGTCTGGAAGTGAACAAGAAGAGAAAGAAGGAAAAGAGTCAAAACTAGAAGCTGAGGAGGAAGAAAAGAAGAAGGAACGCATGGACAAGAAGCGGAAATTAAAAGAAATGTTTGATGCAGAGTATGATGAAGGGGATGCCACATACTTTGATGATCTTAAAGAAGAAATGCATAAACAGGCCCAGGTACGAGCTGTCAATCTTGCAATTTATCTCACTGCATGTCTTCAGAAATACCCACAGATATTTCCTGGAAACACCTGGCAAAGAAATATGTGTGTGTTTTTTTTATGGTTTGTTTGTTTTTATCATGCAACTTCCTGATTCTATAAGCCTTTAAAGGAAAGAAGAAGAAAAAAGGGGGGAGCAACTAAAGGGGGAAAAATGAAAAATTTAAAGCTTACATTTAAACCACATACCTGTTTAACTACATTTTAAATAGCTGAACACATCAGGGTTTTATTTTGCACAAGGAGATGCTGGTTCTTTTTGATGTCAATAAGAAAGGCACTCAGACTTTTTAATGTATCATTTAAATTGCATTTATTAGCACTAACACTGTAAGAAGAAAGAGGATTATTGCAGATAATCTTTTAGGCCTTTGGATGCTGGGAACCCCACGTTGTCCAGCATCAGCCGGGTCTCCAATTAGGATGTGACCTGCTGTGCAGATCCTTTCAGTGGGAAGGGTTATCCCCTTTGGGGCTTTTGAGCCCCTACACAATTTTCTTAATATAAAACAAATCTATTTGTCCTTTTTAATGTCAAATGAACAGGATGTTTCCCTAGAAGCTGTTGCTGCTCTTTCAGATAAAGACAAGTGTGTGCAGAGGGTCTAAATGCCAGTGCCATGGGGAACCTGCCGACAGGCTCCTTCATTACAAGTAGGCAGCTAGGTTTAACCTGTGGAAAACAGCTTTTTGCAGCACAACAGGCCTGAAGGCCAAACTGTGAGCAGTGCAGCACAGATCTGTGCCTGCTCAGGTTAACTGGTATGTGGGTCACCAGCTCCTTGCTCTAGAGTGGCCTTTTGGTTAAGATTATTACAGATGTGTAACCTAACTTTTATAGATAAGCTTTTTTTTTTTTCCCCCTTTGTGAGTTGTGGAGCTTTTTGGTGGTTTGTTTTATACAGTTAACCACAGATTACTTAATGGTGGAACTAGAATGATGTAGGTTTAGGGAAAAGATTGCAGGGAGCTAGGGTTTTTTGAAGAGAGCAAAAAGAGCCCTTTCATGTGAAAAGAGGCCAAAATCCTTCTCACAGCAACTTCAATCAAATATTTTCCCCATGATATTTTTAGTGTGGCTTTTGCAATGTTATAAATGGATAAGGAGGTTCAGTGAGGCAGCCTTTCCATCAAACTGTCAAGTTATTTTGAGAAAAGTAATTGATGACCTGTGCTCTGTACGGATGGTGGGAGTCCTTGGGTAAGGGTGTGCACAATCAGAGGGGCCCGTTTTGTTCCAGGCCATAGTTTTTAGATTGAATCCTCTAAGCTTAAAAGTAGCTTCTTTCTTAAGCTGACTTGGAAGAACATTACCTTATTTTAGTAATAATTTCACTTTGTCTTCTCTTTTAACAAAGACTTGCCCTAAATAATCATTTAACTAATTGCTACTCTGTGACATTAACATCTGACATGAGTGACCCTCTGAGCCCCGGTATGGCTGAGGTGCTGCCTGGGAACACTTCAAACATTAGCAAGGTGATTCCTGGAGCAGGATAAGAGACAATTGGCAGTTTTCACTGTCGGTTTCAGAAATATGTATCAGCCAGTCACTGTGATCCTGCAGGGACCTCAGTCTGTAAAGCTGCTTAAAAAAATGAACTTGTTCTACAACGTTCCTTCTCTGATAGTACCCTGAAGCATTACATAGTTGGTTTAGATAAATGTGGCATCTTGACATATTTCGTAGCTGAACATCAGGAGTCACCACAAGAAGACAACACTTCTTTTTCAAGAAAATGTTGTTGAATGTTTACACAGAAAAAGCATCCGTGTGCATAGAAAAGCTTTAAGAGACCCTTCTGAGGACACAGGGTGTTTGAGGACATATAGAAATAATCTTATGCTGCTGGGTAAGAGGAGCCCAGCCTTCTTAGAGGCAACATCTTTAAGAGCAGGACACAAACTTGCAAACCTACTTGGGTTCCTAAATCAAAAAGGTACTTTTGATCATGTGTCTTTAAAACCCAAAACCAGCATTATGAAAGGCACATCTTGAGTCCCTGGGTCGGTTGCTTCTCTGGGGCACTTTCTTGCTGGTGGCCTAACAGGCCCACTTGAGATTTGGAATGGATGGGATTCATGACAGTAGAGATCTTACTCTGAAGGAAAGGCACAAAAACATTTGGATTTTTCCCCCAAAATATGATATAAATGTTAGCGTGTTTTAAGTAGTACTTAACTTTAAGTAGCCTTCTGAGCAAGTTAATACTTCAGTTTTTTAAATGACTTGGTGTCTCTCTTTGTCACGTAGCTGAATCGAGCTGAGTTTGAAGATCAAGACGATGAGACCAGGGTACAGTACGAGGGCTTCCGGCCTGGGATGTACGTTCGGCTAGAGATAGAGAATGTCCCCTGTGAATTTGTCCTGAATTTTGATCCTCATTATCCTATGATCCTGGGTGGCTTGGGCAACAGCGAAGGAAACGTTGGCTATGTACAGGTATGTAGCTGGAGAAATGTACGGGTAAACAGAGGAGTCTTCATCTTTGTCTTCAATAGGAAAGTTTCTTTTGACAGTTACCTTCACAGCCACAGATATTGGATTTTTACAGGCTTAACTAAATGACTGGAAGAGAAAGCTGTAATTTATGTTATGATGGTGCAGGGAGATCCCAGTCAAGACTGCTGTTACTGCATCCCAAGCTTAAGTTGTACTCGCAGTTCATGGTTTAAAGACAAGTGACTACAGGAAAAGTTGCTAGCGTTATATCCCTAAATATAGCATAGGCTCATGTACACACAAACATGATTTTCAAGTTAAGTGAAATGTTATCTAGCTTTACCTTGTCTAATGTTAATGAAAATGTCTTAAGATGTAAGGCTTACAGATTTCAAAAAAGATGGTAGTTTCTTAGTAATCTGCTAGTTTAATTTCTGTAAATTGCTTTTGATCACTTCTAAAATTAGGGCTTGACTTTCAATAATGCTGGTATCCTCCTGCACTGGCCCTGTTCATCTTTTCTCGCTAGCTGCGCCTGAAGAAGCACCGCTGGTATAAGAAGATCCTGAAGACGCGGGACCCGCTGATCCTCTCGCTGGGCTGGAGGCGCTTCCAGACCATCCCCATGTTCTACATCGAGGACCACAACGGGCGCCAGCGGCTGCTCAAGTACACGCCGCAGCACATGCACTGCGGGGCCGCCTTCTGGGGTGAGCGCCGCGCTCAGCCCTCCTGCCGCGCTGCACAGCGCTCCAGCTGCGAGAGGGACCCGTCACAAACGGCCTGGAAACAAATTCAGTCCTTGTGTCCCCTCCCAGCCCCCCCACAAGCAGCTAGGAGCTTTCGGGGCAAGCCCAAAGCTTTGAAAAGTTGTCTTCCCTCTGGAATATAAAATAATACTCAACAGTATAGGGGAATGATGAGCTGTTAAAAGGGAGAAGGGGAAGCAGTGCTGGGTTGTTTGGCTTTTAATCAAATTCTGAGCATTCTGCTAGCTCTGTGAGAGCTTGTGTGCAGGGGCCAACTCTGCAAAACACTTCCTAAGATGAGTAACTTCTTTCTTGTGCAAATAATTCCTCGAACTTCAGTGAGGCTGTTTAGGCAAGCAGTGGGCCAGGTGCTTTACTTAACCTGTGTCTGATCTTCCTGGTTGGAACATGCGGCCCAGGAGCTTTCTGGTTTTCGTTCAGTACCCTAGGCTCCCTTTAAATAGAGGTTAGATGTTATGTACTAAAAGCCTTTTTTATTTAATTCTCTTGCAGGGCCCATTACTCCTCAGGGCACCGGATTTTTGGCAGTTCAGTCGGTCAGTGGCACGACGGTAGGTCTGATGCGGGTTCGGGCAAGAAGCTGTGTCTGTTAGAGCAGTGCTGCTCGTAGGATGTGAGACGGTCAGAGAACTTGCACTTTTGAAAGAGATACAGTGATGAGATGAGGAACTAGATCAACAATTTTTGTAATGGTTTAAATCTATACTGAACTTAAAAATGTTGCTTGACTACTTCTGTGGAACATTTTACGCCTGCTTATTTTTCAGATACTAAGTATTTAGGTATCTTAAAATCCTTTTCACAAGATGAGCTATTGATATTTGTTTTGAAAAAGCTTGTCCTTGATGTGATTTTTTTGGCATTTTATTAGAATGCTTATGGGTATGTGAATTATTTTAAATACTGTTTAAACTATTTCTCAGATGTGCTCTTTGCCTGTACATTACCCAGAGACATATTGGTGCTTACATACTGCACATAGCAGAAGCTTCAGAGGTGCCCTCAGGAGAATGATGGAGTGGTGTTCGTCATCTCCCTACTATAATACACCCTCTATAAGTCCTATTGCCTGGTTATCCTGCTAGGTGTCTTAGAAGGCTATTTTCATTACATCGCACCGAGCCCTAGTGACTTACAGTAGTGCACAGAGCCCTGGTTTGCTCCGAGATGTTCTGCCTGTGTAAGATGGTTTAGCAAAGCATGAGATGGCTCCTAGTTCGCCTTGGGGTTAACTCTTGCCTCTGCTGTGTGTTCCAGCCTGATTTCCGGATAGCTGCCACGGGAGTTGTGCTTGATTTAGGTAAATCCATAACTATAGTCAAGAAGTTGAAGCTGACTGGCTTTCCATTCAAAATTTTTAAGAACACTTCCTTTATTAAGGTATGTATGTGTATATACTGTAAAAGCATAAGTATCAATGCTAAGAAGAAGTAAGCTTGACTCTGCCTATGTGGCTTGTCTGAGGCAGAAGGTTCCTGTAGTCGTCATGGAGCTCTCGATCTCAGTTGCAGTTTATGTGTTTTGAGCACTGTTCAGTGCAGTCTTTAAAGGTACTGGCCATCAGTCAGTAGATATAAATCACTTACCAGGCAAGTGCTGGAACAGCCTCCAGGCCCATTGTCATCCAGGCAGTTTGATCCTGGCCATCTTGAACCGTGGGGTCAGTGGTGGCTTCCAGCAGTGCTTAGGACTGCACAGCTGCCATAGTGAAAGTGTTTGGAGCAGAAAACATTGCAGGGGTGAATTTATAGCTGCCATTGAACAGACTTTCTAGACGAGGAAGAGATTAAGTTATTCTGGAATTGGGACACTAAACAACTAAGTACTCCCATCCTAATCAGCCAGGTACTGAAGTGTTCAGAAAAGCAGAGGCTTTTCTGACCTGTTCGTAAATGAAGGCTCAGAAAACGAAGTACTTGGGACTTCTAAGCCCTAAGTCATGGAGAGCTTAATTTGCTTTATATAAAGTACTTCAAAAGTAGACTGGGCAGATGCAGTCAAATTTGTTTGATTTTTTTTTTTTTTTTTTTTTTTTTTCTTAAAGACAAATACATATTTGTATACTGTTATGGTTACATGACTCAAACATTTCTATTAACTTGAACAAGTCAGTAGATTTTGGCGTGCTCACTTGCTGTAAGGACAACATTCTGTTCTTCCCATTACTTTACAAGATATGGTGGAGAGGGGGGAATTACATTTTTGTGGCCTGTATAGGCCAGAAAGATGGATCTAACCTGGTGAATATTGATGTGTAATTCTTGCTTTCAGGGAATGTTTAACTCTCAATTGGAAGTGGCTAAATTTGAAGGTGCAGCAATTCGTACTGTAAGCGGTATCAGAGGACAGATCAAAAAGGCCCTCCGAGCTCCACCAGGTGCTTTTAGAGCAACATTTGAAGACAAGTTGCTAATGAGTGGTAAGTTGTACTTTCCATTTAAATATTTAGTGGGACTCGTGCTAGGAGGACATTTTTGTGATAAATTCAACAAATTTTTGTTCTTACTTACTTAACATGTGGCGGGGGGGTATGGTGAACTGTTCTAGTTGTCCAGTATAGCTGTGATCATGAGAACTTGTTTGATTCTGTGATCTCTCTTTCTGTTCTTTTTCTCTCCCTCCTAAGCACATTGCAGTTATGAATAGTGCAAAATACAATCAAGTTATGTTATAAAATTAGGCAGAACACAGACAAATTGCTTTCATCAGCCAGTAGGATGGGCAGAGATAAATTCAAGAACCGTTGTGCTGGTTCTTTAGCTGACTAGCAACAGTAAGGGCAGTGTTCAGCTGCCTTGCCTGCAGACTTACGTACTGTTTATGGCTTTATATGCGGGGTCTAAAGCTACCTCCCTTTTGCGTGAGGTTGAGCAGGTTTGGGCTTCGATGAGGATAATAGCCTCTAAACCACATGCCAGTATTTCACTAACACTTCAGAGGGCATTTGTCTAATCTGCACCGAGAATTGTTGCTTAGACTGCAGATGTGCTGAACTGTGCTTTTGAAGCTAAGTGATGCATTTTCTTTCCTTTCAGACATTGTCTTTGTGAGGACTTGGTATCCTGTTTCTATCCCAGCATTTTATAACCCAGTGACATCCTTGCTGCAGCCAGCAGGTGAGAAAGATAGTTGGAGAGGAATGAAGACAACAGGCCAGCTGAGACACGAACGAGGCATCAAACTGAAACAAAATAAAGATTCTCTCTATAAGGTATTTACTATGTTTGTGATCTGTTGTTTAAAAAATAAATCCAACTTATCCTAGACCTGTGCAGATTGAGAGCAGTGTAAGCAGATGTTCATTGCATAGGCATATGTGGTTTTGTATTTTTATCCTCAAGGCACAGGCTTGCTACTGCTTCCTTCCTGTCCAATGCCAGGAAAGACAAGTGTTGTGGGTCAGTGGGAGTTTCTGAACTACTCTGGAGCAGCAGTCTCCTCTAAAGGAAGTGTGCTGAGACTTCTGTCGTAGCAAGACTGGGGTGAACATACCCTTCACAGCCAGGTGTGAAAGATGTTGGAGAATACTTTCTGAAAGGTGGAAAATAAAATGAAAGCCTTTTGAAAATCATGATTCTTATATGCTTTATATTCACTCTTTTAGCCTATCGTGAGGGAGAAAAGGCATTTCAATAAGCTGCACATCCCCAAAGCGCTGCAGAAGGCCCTGCCTTTTAAGAACAAGCCCAAGAATCTTGAGAAGAAGGGCAAGACTCCGAGAGACCAGTGGAGACCAGCTGTTATCAGGGAGCCTCATGAAAGGAGGGTAAGGATCCCTTATTCTGGAAACAAGCCCTCTCCTACAGAAAATGTGTTACCTGGACCATTTCTAACCACCCCCTGCCCGGCACTGGATTGCTCTGCTTCTATATATGTGTTTATATATGTTTGGAAAAATAACTTAGTGGAACAATTGCCTCTACTCTTTGTGGAGATGTCATTCCACATATATGGAATATATGTTTGCATATGTTGGGCTGAAGTGGCTATAAAGCTAGTAGGTCCTCTGAAACCTAAATGTGATTATTGTCCCTGTGACATTTTCAAGGCATTTCAGTTGGGTGCAATGCTCTCGCAGTGCAGGTGACTTAAATTAACAGCTGCAGTCCTTCATTTGTCTTGTCATTGCTATTCATTATTAACAAAGAGAGGGCTTGAAGCAAGTAACCTACTTAAGAGCTAAGATTTGTAAAGAGCTTGCAAAGGCAAGAGGAGCCAGACTTCACTAAGGTTTTTCTGAGAAGATATGTATCTTATGGTGGCAGTTAGGCACAGCCTTTCAAATAGTGTCTAATCAAAATCATTTTTTTTTCTCAGAACATTCCTTTAATTAACTTACAAACAAGTTAAAATCATATTAGAAATTGGGAAATAGGTGCGAAAATAATCAGGGACTTGCCAATGATCTCTAATTCATTGTATTGGTCTTCAGTGAAGTTCAACTGTTTTTGCTCACCGAAAATGGAACTGTTTGTGTATTGATGCTTTGTTTTCTCTTTTAGATATCTGCCTTGATCAGTGCCTTGAGTGCAGTGAATAATTACAAGATGAAGAAGGCCAAAGTAAAACATCGTCAGCAGCTTAAGGAATATCTCAAAGTTAAGCAGAAGGAGGATGAACAGAAATTAAAGAGGCAAAAGGAGGCTAAGAAAAAAATCTATCGAATGTTGGGACAAAGAGAGAAAAAGAGACAGAAGTCGAGCTTGAAAGGATCTAGTGAGGGAGAGAAGAATATGTAAACTTGCCTCAGATTTTGGGCCAAATTGGTTTAAAAAAAAAAAAAAAAGTAGCTATGCAATTCTTTGTGGAAGAAACAAAAAGGCCTTGGACTGCATTAAAATTGCTTTTTAGAGAAGAAAACAAACAAATGCCCTTATTGAAGCTCTTGAACACTTTTGGAAATGTATATAAATAAGATGTAGAAGAACGGAATTGTGTGGCTTTTTTTTAAACAATATTGCAGAGTACTCGGTATTTCAGTATATTTCTATCCATACCTCACACCCTGTCCAGCTAATAAAGTATTTTAATGTCAGTGACTGAATACTGTTTGTTTGCAAGTGCTCTGTCCTCATTTCAGTGCATCTCCATGGAAAACCCTCAGTGGCTACAACTTTCTGGGCAAGCAGTGTCAGACCTTCTCCGAGTGTGTCAACCCCTAGTGACTTTGTGTGGCATGGGCCTCAATGGAGTAAGTATTTGGAGAACAACTTGCCGTGTCTGACAGCTTGTGTTAATGGTGCTCTGTTCAACCCCCTTCCTAGGAATGGAGGCAAGAGGCAGTGGAAGGTTTCAGGCTTGTTAACTGATGGTATAGATTTTTCTCAACATGCAAAGATCTTTGAACAGATGGTTCTGTAGAAAAGATGATTCTGTGCAAGAGCAGAGGAATTCTTTGCATTATGTCATATACGGCTTCGATGTCATACCTGCTTTCAAACCATCATCCTCAAACCTGCAGTGGATTAGATAAAATCAGTAATTTCTTGGTTTCTTTCCTGAATGCTTTCTGTCTTTATCATCAAGGCCAAATTCATTATTACTATTATTACAGTGTGGTAATATTTGCTATCTCGGATAGGGCTTGATATCCCTAGGAAAGGATTTGATATCCCTAGGAAGGGGATCCTTTTAACAAAACCCTGCTACTGAATAGATTTATAGACTTTTATGTGAACATTTAACATTACAGGTTTTTCTTAATCTCAATGTTCCTTGCTCCTAAATTGAAATTCTAGTGCATCCATCTTTGTCCATATGAAACGGAGCTGAGACCAGTCTGTTTTTTATTCCCCTGTAAGGTTCAACTGAGCTCATATGAATATGAAAACAGGAGCTGTATTTTTAAATAAGAGGACTGCTGCTCTCAGAATTGTACAGCAAAGCTGGGGCCTCAGTGCTGTGTGGAGTGGCCTCCACTTCTGTTTTCTGCAGCGATGGATCTTCTGTCATGTTGTCCTAGGTTATGTCTTGGTGACTAGGGATGGAAAAGCTTCCAGTTAAGCCCTGGGGTTTGGTGTGACTGTGAACAGAGATCTGCCATTTAGGTGCTCATAGTTCAGCCTGTTCCCCCTTGCATTCCCATGGGCAGTTTGTGAAGAGCAGTTGCTGTTATATGAGCTCCTGAGAAGGTCACCACTGCAGCACGTAAGGGAAAGTTTCACTTCTGCTTTTTGTATTTCAAGAAAAATAGTTCTAATCCCTGCGTGTACTGAGGTGTTCAGCCTCCTAGTTGTTCACTGAAAATAGCCCTGCCGCCGTTGAAAATGGAGCAGGGATGTTCTTCCCTCTTGCTTGGGTGGCTGACAGGCTGGAGATGCTTCCTCCTGCCAAGCCTGTATGAAAGGCAGAGCCTTTTCTCCGCTGGGAATGTGTGAGCACGAGCAGGTTCAGTAACCGTCCCAGCAGAGACTGGCACTGCAGTGGCCCTTGTGCCACCCGGGTTTAGGTGAGCGGGGCCTTGGCCGGGCTCCAGCACATTTGCTAATTGCTCCTGGGCTCTGATTCACAGGGTGCTGGGAAGGGTACAATAAATCCTCCGCTGCAGCAGAAGGGAAGCAGCATGCAGTGCATAGATTAAAATCAGCACTGGGGATATTTGTCTGAAAATAATGACTATTCTTCAGCCTTTGCATAGCTGAAAGATTGCATTAATGCTTTATGTGAAGACATCTACCAGAGTCCTGCTAACAGAGCTATTTGTTTTGCATCCAAAAACACTAGAAAATATTTGTTTTTAATAATAGCAGTGGCCTCTACTAGAGCTTTTGGCCTGTTTTTCACAGTGTGTTTCATAGTTTGGCCCCTGTGGAATACAGAAGGGAAGTGGTTAGTCCCGAGAGGTCTGTTGCTGTAGCTGGGCTTAGCCCTGATCTGCCGCGGTGCCGCTGCAGCCCAACTCGCAGGTGCGGCCTGCGGAGCCGCTCGTCCTGTCTGTGAGGAGCAGCAGCAGGGGGGCCCTGGCGGCCCAAACACACGTGGGAATGGCCCGAGGGCTGCAAATCTGTTCTCCAGGGTTCCTGGTGCTGCTCCCGTGCCCACAGAGCCCCATGGGGCCTGGTTTTGGGGGAAAGGGGCAGTTGCCCTCCTCGGGGGCAGAGTGGGCAGCCTGGGCCCGAGCCGGGGTTGCGGTGCTCGGGGCTGTGGTTAAGCCCTGGGCGGACTTGAAAGCTGCAGCAACAACCAAGCCTTTAGAACAATGGTTCTGTAACCCCCTGGAAGAAGGTGCCCTCCCCATCTTCACAACATGGCACTGGGTGAAGCGGGTCCTGGGCTCTTAGGCTAAGGACCATTAGCCCCACGGAGCTTCGTGGAGATGAGGGCCCTGCCCACACGGCCCGCACCAGGATCTTAGTGCCCTTGCTGCCTCCTGCTGTCCCCCAGGGCTGCAGTGGGGCTCTGCAATGTGCAGAGCCCGCAGCTGGTGCGGCCCCAGCATGGGCTCGTTGCATCTCCAGGAGCCCCGTGTCAGCACCTGGGGAGGAGATGACCTGGTTTTGTCCTGCAGAGCCCCTCATGGCTGCCACGCGGGGGCACTGGGGAAGGGGGCACGCCGCTGTGCAGCTGTGGGAGGAGGTGGGAACCACTCCAGGGCTAACCAGCTTTGGGGAAAATTATTTTGTATCATTTGCTATTTAAAAACTGAAATTACATCCTTGTAATGATTTGGAAGTAAAAGCTTCATTCACCTTGTATTTCATACTAAGTTAATTTGTGTGATTTTGTGGCATAGCTATTGGATCCAGTTGATATAATAAAGCAGGTATGTCAGGCTGCTAAAATGCTTTGCTGCTTGCAATGGGAGCAATATTCAGAAGTTGCTGTTATGTCCAAAGCTAAAGACGATATTGACTTTATCCCTTGCATTTTCCATGTCGATATTGGGGGATATAGCTAAAATACAGGTCCCATATTGCACTGGGGCTGCAGATAGTTCTTGGCCACCAATAAGCCCCAGAGTTTGGAGTGGCCGTAGTATAGACATGAACTGATGTTATTGGGCACATCCAACACATCCTAGGCCAGCTCTCTGCAGCAGCGCCCTTGCCGGAGCCTCAAAGGGCACTGGTGACGGAGCCCCACGTTCGCAAACACCAGGATTAATTTGTTGTCTGCTTTAATGTATTGTCCTGAACTTACTGGGTTTTGAGAACCTAGAAATCTATTAAGAAGCTTAATAGAGCAGCTCATTCCAATTATAAGAAATATATTGGTGGAGAAAATGGAAATGCACGGAAGATCGATGTATTAAGCAGTTGCCTGAATGGAGGAAACGGAGGAAATAGATTAAAATTAATTCTGCTTAGTGCAAAGAAGATACTTGCTTCTAGATAGGGCTAACAGGTAGGGCTGCTTGCGCTGTAGGGAAGGACAAAGCGTTTCTATGCCATTTGGATCAAAATCAGATAAAGATACACACAATGTCATCTTTTGTTGTTGTTTTATGCCCAATAGAAGTGAAATATGAGAAGGCCGCCTGAGCCATTTGCCCTATTGTGTATTTACTAATTTCACCTTTTGTGGTATACAAATGGTGTAAAAAGAAGCAATTACCACTTAAAGTTCAATTCAGGTTACCTGTGGAATAACATCTGAGAGGGATTTTTTTTTATTTCGATGATTTTCACATTCCAGAAGATAATGGCCAAGCGCTGCCAGCTGGAGACTGGCTGACCTCCTAACTCGAGCAAGAGTTGTGCGTTTGCACTAAGTTTTTGCTTAGACCCCTTCAAAACAGACTTGAGCAATATCATATCTGATTAATATTTTTTATATATATATATACACATATACACATGCACACATATATAGTTTATGTTTTTTGATGCTGGTATTAAATACAACTATGACTAGGACTTAGAGGAACTCTCATTTTGTTTTAGCAAGCTTTCAGTGTGCTCACAGTAATTTTACACTTTTTCAGAAGACAGCAAGCGAGTTTCACAAGACTGCAGCTGCTGAAGCCTCAGAGGTCTCGAGCTCCTACCCTGATCTGTACAGCACAGGACTCGTTGCAGACACTAATGCATGGGGAGAAAGAGGCGGTTTCGTGAGGATCTTGATAAACGATTCAGCGATGTGACACTGGTCATAGTGCGGAAAGAAAGGGTGAGGCCTTTATTCCTGAAAATATTAAAAGCTGGCCTAGCTGGAATAGCTCATGTTATTCAAAATATTTTTTTTTTGGAGAGGAAATGACTTCCAGGTTATTTGGATGTGTGCATTCTATATAATTTTATTCAAATTTTACTGCTCTATCCTGTTGTCACAATTCGTAGTGTAAGCATTTAGAAAGTATTTTATAGTTGGTGCTTGTCTTCTAGTGCTCGCTGCAGCAATTTCATATACTTGGATTTCCAAACAGCTTTTTACCAAGTTCATCCTTAGATAAGCCTCCTATGGAAACAAAGGGCTTGTGAAGTGAGCCCCTCTCCCCGTGATGCTCCATCTACCCAGGCTGCAGCTACTCGAGACGCACAATAACCTTCGTTCACATCCAGGAAGGAACTGCCCCTCCAAAATTACTCCCAGAGTTGAGCTACATATGTTTTAGGGGTAGTTTTATGTGCTATAAGGTGTCCTTTTTGGCAGCAATGCAGTGAAAACACATGTAGACAGGTTGGGAGGGATAATTACTCTGCTTTGTGAAAAGGATTTACAAAATATTTTACATTTGTTTACATGTACACGGCTCGATGTTGTGTTAAATTTGGCTGTGCTAATATCCGTTTCTGTTGCTCCTGGTTGATGGGAGCGGGTCCCGATGGAGCGAGTACTGCAGGGATTTAGGAGCAGGCAGCGCTACTTGCTCCAACCCCTCTCATGTGCAAAGGGGGACCTGCAAAGAGCAGAGCAGGGTTGGAAAAGCATCTTGCCAAAGCTGTTGAAATACCTTTTACTTTTTGGAATTACTGTTTCAGGCAGTAATAGCAAACTACTGAGCAAACACATTTTTGAATGTTTTGTGTAAAGTTACCTAAAGCAGTTCCTGTTTTTGGAGGAGCCCTCAGCTCTGGGCACTGCTGTGTCCCAAGTCATAATGCTCAGAGCTTCCTTCTATTGGAAGCTCTCTCAGTTTCTTTTACTCTCTCTGTGTCTTCTACTCTACTTTTGATTCTCTTTTAACAAACTCATTCCAGAGAGTGTTTTGCATGACAGAAGAAGCTCCTCCATGTGCTGACACAAACCTCACCCTGTACTTAGGCTGGGCTTAGGGAGCCCCAGGGTGCCACATGTGTGGGGCAGGGCCTGCGGGCTCTCCCCACAGCCAGCAGCCCTGGGGCTGGTCCCTGCCTGGCCAGAGGCTCCTCTGTGGACAGGAGGGGAGCGGAGCTGTCAGCTCACGGCTGTTCTGCCGCGTGCGGGACATGGAGCTGCAGTCAATACTGGGGTTGCAGCCTTGTCTGGAAGGTCAGATTGTCGCCCCTGATGCAGCAACGCCTGCTAGTCCCAGATGGCTTCGCAAGCGAGGCCGATAGTGATCCAAGCTTTTGTCCCTGCAAAGAGGACAGATACTGTTTTAATCTTCCCAAGTGGTGAGCTAGGATGTGTATTAAACCTAATTCATTGTGATGCTCCAGGAAGCAGAGGCTCCTAGAGAAACGTGTCCCACGTTGGGCTGTGTGAGCAGCAGGAAGCAGCAGCTGCCCCAGCCAGGGAGTTGCTCCTTGGCATTACACAACCTGCATGGACGTTTGCCTTTGAAGCCACTGCTGCATGATTGAGCTCAGCCTTTTCTGTTAACCACAACAGAAAAGCAGCACCTTTGTACATTTCCTTTAAAGTTTGTTATCATGAAACAGTAGAGATGCCCATATTTTAGGATTCAAGGTGTGATTTCTACTGAGTGAAGTGTTGATAAGCTTTAGTAAGGTATGGCTTATTTGCTATAAACTTTAAAAGCATAAGCTAGCACTTTTAATGTTGGAAAATTCTGGCACTTCTCTTAATGCCCTTTAACGTATGCTTATTATTTTCACACCACTAGTTGCCCTTTGGATGGATAATTTGCCATGCAGAGCAAAGCAATTAGTCTGCTGAGCGTCTTATTTTCCTTCCAGCCATGGCTAATGGAGAAAGTTAATATAACATTTTGCATTTTCATTCCACCTTCACTGTAAGAGTCCCGGTGTTTTACTTGGGCAAGATGCCCCGGAGCTGTTCAAAGAGCCGAGTTGTGGTAGGTTGGCTCTGCGTGCCCGGATCCGGGCTCTGCGTGCCCGGATGGAGAGTGGCTCAGGTGTTGGCCATTCAGGGCAGCCTCGCATTGATGGGCTGCACCTTGGGTCCCAGCTGCTGCTGTGGTGGGGCCCTAAGGAGGTGGTGGTAGGTTGTGAGGGTCTGGAGAACCTGGCCTGCTCTCCTGGGTGTTAGAGCTACTGCCCAGGAGCAGGGAGAGCCTGTGATTGCTGAGGGTCATCCCAGAGCTCTCCTGTGCCTGCAGGTCCCTGTGCATTGCTGTGCTGAGGGGTAAGGTGGCAGGAAGGGGTAGCGCTGTGGATATGCGCTATCCAGGAATGGGTGGGATGGAGGTGCTGGCTGGGCTTGCGTGGCCCAGGTGCCAGCCTGGGCCTTGCGGAGACGTGGGGGAGAGCGGCCTGGAGAGCCTCGCGGTGCCTCAGGG
>JAUBOD010000125.1:273589-293612 GCA_032353885.1 Nothura maculosa
AGTAAACTGATTTTGCTTAAGATAAGTTGGGCTAATTCTGAAGGAAGTGCTCTGTAAAGCTGTTAAAGCATTTTTTGTCCATAATGGGAACCTCTATTTTCCACTGGGAAAGCTCTTCATTTCAAAAGCAGCTAGTGAGCAGAGAAAATCAATGTTTCTAAATACTTGGAGACAGGCTAAAAACTGTATTTTAACAAGGTTTAGGCAGTATTTTGTGCTTGGAATCGCATATGGTGAAAAAAAAGTTTTTCTTTCTCTGCCTGGGGAAAACACAGATGCGTGTTCACTTGTAGGTTTGATGAACCAAATGTAGGTCTTGAAGACTGTTCTGTGGTGATATGGGTTAATGAAGTGTTTGGGCTCACTGAGCACAATCTTTGTCAGCAGAAAAAGAGCTTTTAATAGTAGTAGACCTCTCTGGGGATCTCACCCTTTGAAAGTATAGGCTAGGATGGTGGTCATGATATCATGTCTTGACTAATTGACAAAATTGTTATGAGGCAGGTGGAGGAGAAAGGGAAGCTATAAAATGTAGTAAATCTGTGACAAAACGAGCTTTCAGTACAGGACCCTTGACCTGAGCTCCTTTGGAGGTGATGTATAGTCAGTCAAGAAAACTGTGCTCCCACTTTCCTGCCCATGACTTAGTAGGGATGTAGGTGAGATGTTTTGTGCTCTACAGGCCTTCCTGAAGACCATGGTATCATGAGCTTAGGAAATGCAGTTCTCTGGATAAATAAACCAGACAATGTGAGCTGAACACCCTTATACCAACCCAAAAGCCTTAGGTAGAACACAATGTGAAAAGTAACTGTAAAACTTGAGTAATCCTGAGGAGGCCAAGTTGACAGTGGTTGTAGGATAGGGATGGGGAGAAAGCAAGGTGCTTGCTGTATATATATGTATATATATGTGTGTGTGTGTGTGTGTGTGTGTATATATATATATATGTATATATGCATATATTCGTCCCTCCACTCCTTAGCTAATAAGATGTATTCTCTCTTGAGTGTAATGAATCTGGGGCAGAGGACACCTTTTTTGGCAGGCAGAGCCCACCAGCTTTACACGTTCTATAAAGAGCTTGAGAGTTAGATTGATAGAATTTAATTCTTCAAGGTTTTCATGCAAATTACTCTAAATTCTCTTCAGCTCCCTCAACAGTCTCCCTTATAGACTTTGTCACCAGTGGATGAGGTGCAGGTAGAATCTATGCCTTATTTCAAGGTACAATATTGGGAGTTAGCTATGCTCTTCTGTGATAAACTGGTCTAAGACATCAATATTGGATACTCTGTGTGTTTTTTTTTAAACTCTGCATCAGTAATCTTTTTTCCTCTTTTTTTTTCTCACTCTGTCCTCTATAGAAGTTCAAGAGTCAAAACTTGTTTTCCTTCCAGCCATTTTGCCACTTGAACTATATACATTTTCTTTCTGTTCTATTTTCCTGCATAAAATTGCTAGAACTTTGTTCTCCCATCTCTCTATCCTTCTGTCAGAAGCAAATTTAACCTCACAAATGTCAAACAGGATGAAAAAGGAAACTTGTAGCAGAAAATACTGCCACTCTTGAGGGGCCGTATCTCAGAGGCTTCACCAGATCTTCTGCTTCGTCAGTCAAACACAGCTCTGGAAGCAGTGGCCACCACCTCACTGATTTTGCTGCTGTGGTGCTGCTTGGGCCTTGGCCATCCAGGGAGGTGGCTCCTGTCTTCTCAGGCAGGGAATCTTGCTGGGAGCTGATGAGATTGTCAGGGTGTTTGTGCTCATCTAGCCTGTCAACCTGCAGCCTGAAAGGGAAGGGAAACTTTTGTTCCATTGAATTCTCCATGACAGAGGTTATTGCAGAAACCCCGAGTCTCCTGCTGTTTGATGGAGTTTCATCGTGTGACAGAATGGGACAAAATGGACCTTGGTTTCTGCTGCTTTTCTTCACAGAGAATGAGCTTAATGCTTTTTAAAACCTGAGGATAGGTCTCTGTATAAAATACTAGATGAAATGACTTCTGAATTACAATTATAAGTAAATACTAAAAATAATGCTTGCCATCTAAATTTAATGGTTGGAATATTTCCCTACCTCTTTTGAAAGACACCTGAGACTTTCACAGCTTCAGTTCAGAAACTGATAAAAATCAGAAGGCTTTTCCTTGTTGCAGTTTTAATTTCACTTATGAACCAAAGCAAAGACATCCAATATTGACCTGACCTATAGAAAATATTGACATTAGAAGCAGAAACCTTACTGGATAAGGTGCAAGATGAGAACAGAAGAGAAAAGAAATCTTTTACCCAGGGTGCCCTGATGATTTAAAGGCAGCTTGAGGCTAATGCAAAGAGACAGGTTGTCTGGGTTAATACCAGCTGGGGAAGGGCACTGGAAAAAAAACTTAAGGAAGGAAGATGCAGAATGTCTTTCCAAATGCTGGTTGGCTTCGGAGGTCTATACTCCATTTTGTAACCGAGAGTAAAGCAACTGATAGTTTTGTATATTCCTCTGCAGAACCTTAAAAAAGGCAGGCAGAGCATTGCCTTGGTACAATCAAATGTGTTTCATTAATAATGTTGCTGTTGCCAGCAGTACTGTTAGCACTGGCATCGGACAGCTGGTGACCTGGGTTCTGCCTGGGTTTTGCCTCCCTGTTCCACTTTCCCTTTTCTGAACATCTGACATGTCTTCTGTCTCCTTTCCCTACTACCAGAAGTAACCTGCAATAGCTAACCGTTAGTATTACACAAGTACTGATCTTATTGCAATATGAATAATCAGTAATTGCAATAATTAAGTAAAACTGATCTGCCTAAGAGCAGAGCCAGGAATAGAATCTGTCTCTCGTGACTCCAGGTCCAGTGACGCAGCTGTTAATTCACACCACTTCTGTTTGAGCTCATTAAAAAACCTTCTCCCACAGCCCTGCCCCAGCAGCCAGAAATTTTCCTTTTAGCAGAAGGAAGGCGCTTCCTTTGGGATCTCAATTCCCTGCACAGTGAAAGCCACAGCCTAAGAGTATGCACTAACTTTTGAAGTATTGTTAGCCCTTTTTGACCTAAGAAGCAGGGACTGAACTCTTAGGCATAAGCTTAAAAGGTATCTCAGAGGCATGATAGAAGCAGTTTTTTATGTTAAAATGCTGCAACTATGTTAAAAACTTAAACTTCGTTTGCTCTTCTATAGAGATCAGCTATCTGTATAGCTATCTTTTACAGAGATCAGCTATACAGAAAGTCTTTCAATGTTTTCCCTCACTGAGCCTATGTGCGGTTCAACTTATGCTTTTAAGTAAATATCTATTTAAATTACTCCTAGATGAGGGATAATTTGCCTTACCATGTGGCAAGCTGTTCCAAGTCTAAGGTAAGAGTTTTGATGCTACGAGTGTGATGGCTTTGCTAGGAAGGGTGGACTGACCTCATCTGTGTAAAAGAGCAAATGAGATGATCCTGGCTTTTCACGAAGGGGGCTCCCTTTTGGTTTCTCCTATGTAATTATGTTGAAGAGCTGGCATTCTATTGAATTTCTGGCAATGAAAGCATGATACCTTTTTTTTTTTTTTCCTCCCAATACAGTTGAATGAGATCTAATATCTTAACTATAAGACCATGGTTATTTTCTATAAATCACTTTTCCACGGAAGGCACAATGCACAGCTCTCTAAGCTTTTGTTGTTTTATCTGGCATGCTAATAGGTTGGGCAAGGTGCATGGGGAAATGTGTGTGCAAGGGGAGGGAGAGGCAGGGCACCTCCATCTGCTCCAACGATATGGCATCTAGAGTGATGTGCATCACTTGGAAAAGGAATCCATTAAGAGCTGCAAGCTTGAAAGCCAAAGCAAATGACAGGATATGTGAGGGATTAGTTGGAAGGAGCATCTGTTAATACTGAGCAGTGCTTTTTGAAAATGAACGTGAAGCATTAGTGTGGTAGTGAGAATTAATTTTAATGCTTCTCCATGGAAGAGAATGAGTAAGATGCATGTTTTTCTTAAGCTTATTTAGATGTATTGTTTCCATTTTTTTTTTGTTTTATCTGAAGTCTGAGCCCAAATTCAATTCCTAGCAGGAAAGCAATGCCTGGAATGCCGGCTATTTCTGCTCCCCTGGAGGAAAGCGGCTCCAGTGGGCAGAGTGGATTGCTCCTTTTAGGTGCAGTTAACGACATGCTTGATCAAGGAAAGGCAGGCTGCCTAATGCTTATTTATTGAGTGATAAGCAATGGAAAATTAGCAAGCAACCGTGGCACATCTCTCGGGCTTTATTGATCCCATCTCCTCGCGGAACCAATTTCTCCATGCAAGCAATCTGCCTGCTCCGAGGAACCGGGCGCAGGCACTGGAGATTAATTGAGCCCGGCTATCATGATAAATGCAGATTGTGCCCAGCTTTTTTTCTCAGGTAGCACCAAAGAACAAATGTTCCAGAATCTCCTGCTAGTTCTATTTTTATTGGCACTTTCCTGGATTGGATGTATGAGTCGTTTATGGAATGCTTTTCTTTAAAATGCCCAGGAATCATCCCACCCTTGACCAGGCCCAGGTGGCCACGGCAGCCCGTTGGGAATGCCTGGTGGCACCAACTCCAGTGCCTGTCTGAGGCCCAGCACATCTGGAGCTGGTGCAAGTTCATTGGCATCAACCAAGCCCAGAGGGACTGTGGGGCTGGGAGCTGCTGCTGCCCGATCAGATGATGCTATTTTATAGACCTGGAGCAGCAGCAGCTTTCATTAATGCATCTTAGACCACAGTGCTTACGCAGACCTTGTAAGTATATGAGCGTGTGTGTTGTTTCTGAAAGCACATTGCAGGGTGTATTGAATGCACTGAAGTAGTGCCTGGCTCTACAGTGTTTTGAAGAGCAGCATGTGGTTGAATGGCCAGATCTCAACAGGAACATCAGCAACTGGGTTTCTCTTTCTTTGTTGGGAAGCTTGTGTTCATCTATTCCTCTCTTCACCCCACTGCAATGAGAGTTTACAACCTAAGCAAAAAGGACATGTAACTCTGTGTGCTGATACAGACTGTGTCTGGCTTACAACATGAAACTACTCTAAAACAGAAGAGGACTAATAATAAAATAACTTGCTGTTTAACTTCCTCATTCAGAGGCGGTTGCAGATCAGAGACTGTTTCGGTCTCGTGCTGCCCTTTAGTGAAGTGAGCAGCAAATCCAACTTCTTAATGTGCCTGTGGAGAGGTCAATTACATCCCTATTTTTGATTAGGTGGTGGGTAAATGGGAAGATGGATTGCTGGCATGTGGCAGGATTTCTGGTGGCTGTGCACCAGCAGGGACCACAATCGTCCTCCCTTGTAGGAAGGTCTCTTGGTGATGTGGAAAGATCTCATTTCCTCAAGTTTCTTGAATGCATTTTCAAGCAGAACAGTCCGCTGGAGAATGGGCTTTCTTCGCCAGTGCGTGGAGGGTGAAGACTTAGTGACAGGAGCACCTTTTTTAGTTTCTCTGCCATCAGTTGTCTTGTGGAGCTTTGCTGGAGTTTTGCTCTGTTTTTCTAGTGTTTCTAGTTTTCTAGTGTTTCTAGTGCTCTGCTGGTTTCAGTGGGGTACTCTGCACGAAAACCCTGCAGAATTACCCACTTTTGAATTATAAATGAAGTATATTGAAAATAGTAATCTTGCTTTTAAGAATTTCTTGCACTAATTTTTCTCTTTGGTTGATTCTGCCAGCAGCAATTAGTAAGGAACCACAGCAGCTAATAGTCAATCTCTTTTGAGATCACACAAAGAGGAATGTGAAGCAGATTATTTCACAATGAGTGTAACAGCTCAGCCTCAGGATTCTCATTGCTTTATGTTACAGTAACCTGGACAAAATGTTTATAAAAATATATTAAGGAGCCTTATTTCCTTATTTCCAAGAAGGTGAGGTGGAGGGTAGAAGGGAGATACTCGCCCACTTAATCTGCTCTTTGATGCTCATCTTTGATGCTTATCTTTGAAACTTAGGTGTTTCTGATTCAACTCTCCCTTTCTCTGAGTATATTTGACTAAGCCAGGTTTATCTTTGCTTCAGTTTTTGGCATATGGGCTCTATGGCCCACACAGACTGGGTAAAACTCTGGCAGCATTAAATCAATGAATTCAGCTTCAATGCTGGACTGGTTTGTTAGGTGAAAAAAAATTTTGGAAGATAATGTAGATTTTGAATTAACCTACACCCATCTACTATTTCCTGCCTTATCTTCAAGAACAGACCTGAGAGTTTTGAAGCAAGGCAGGGAGAAAGCAATTGAGTGTGTTTATGCATGATTTTTTTTCTGAGGTAAAACCACTACTTTCCCAGCTGGGATCTGTTTTCAAAATATGAATTTATCAGGGATGCACACCAGAAAGCATTTCTAGCTTGACAGCAGCAGCAAGCAGGGGGTCTCGGACCATTTGCTGGTGAACGCGATTACATATCATAAAGCTGTCATGGACTGGCACTAATTTGACAGTTTGTTGGCTCCGGAGACTGCAGGCCTGTGAACGCCGGGGATAGAAATGCCTCGGTGGTGCCCTGAGGTGCCCGGCAAGGGTGTTGATGAACAGCAGACAAATTGGATGGCTAAGTGAAGCTGTCTTGTGCTGGAGGGCAGGGGCGCATGTTCAGCCCTACCAGTGTTAGATATCAAATATGGTATAGGAGGCACTGGGATGCTGAGATTCCTTGAAATTTGGAATATTCTGATTTTTATGTTCTGTGTTTCTTTGGGCTAATTTTAAATGTTCTGACCTTGCAGTGAAGCTGTGTAGTGTCTTTCCCCCCTGTACTTGGTTGCTTCCCTTGGACTCTTTTAAACCTGACAGAATTTATTAGCTATAAGCTAGATACCTCCAGGCAACGTGCAGGCTGCTATTTGTCTCTCGAACAAATGAACAGAGCAAGAAAGGGAAAGAAAACACTCTGATTAGGGGAAAAGCGAAGGGGTGGAGAAGGAGGGAGAGAGATATTGGAAAATCTTCCTCGTGAAAGAGACCACCTTCCCCATTTCCTGACACTTTGCTGACTGCAACCATGTTTTCAAGGAATGACAACAGAATATTTCAAAAACTACTTTACTATCCATTTCTGCCCATTAGTGAAATTATCTCAAAAAATACTGGCTAATGTATTTATCGTGCTTTGCCTCAAAGGGCACCATTCACCTTACTGTTGGCCTTATTCTTTGCTTATTAATCCATATCCAATACTGGGGAAAATCTGAGCAGATCAATTTTTCAGGTGCATTAAGAACTGGAGGTCTTTGGAAGCAAAGAATAACCAAACTAACCCAGCACATTTAACTTTAAGACACTCAAAAGTTATAATCAGATGATATGATAGAGAACTGTTTCCTTTGAGTTCAGCACCTTAAATTGGATGGCATATAAACTTAGCATGGCTGGGACATATTTATCAAGCCATAGTAATATGTCACAGCTTGGTCATTCCCTTTACACTCCTTTTCCATCTTCTTTTTTTTTTCTCTTCTCTTTCTTTTGTAACTCAATCAAACAAGCAAGAAATGAAAATAGCTGTTTTTAGAGCTCATATTTGTTTTCTGAGGTTTTTTTCTTGCTGTACTTGTGCTGTGCTGCTCTGTATAGAGTTTGCTTACAACCACTGGGCAAATAATCAGTCTATTGTGCATTGTCTGCTGCTCTAAATTAACTATTGACCAGATGTGCTGGTATTAAAGTATAAACTTGCTCTGAGAACAATATCCCATTTGTACAGTGACACTTACTCTTGTATTGGTTGAATTAGGTACCTGTATAAGGAGTAGCAACGTGTATGGACTCTCTTTAGACACAAACCTTGCCTTGGACCTAACTGCCTCTTAGGCCAAGCTGATGTGCAAAGGAGATCTTAGCAAAAACATTCTTGGATATCTGGGTCATATTAGTGGCCATATCCTGATTAAAATATTCATTCTTATCTCTTAGGTGGAACTTGGACTTAGATTGCCAAGATAAGTTTCTGGGTCAATGATTGTGCTCACTTTGGAACATGTTCAGTGTTGGCAGTAAAATTTCTGTAGTAAATCCATATGTTATTTCAAGAGTGGTTATGCAACTGAAGCGAATGGAAAAAGTGCAGAATGACTGGAGAGGCCTCGTGGAGATTTAGGGGAATTTCACCTTTGCTGGAGCTGTGTCCATCTGGAGCCGCACATAAAAACCAGGCCGTGAGGCTAGGGATCGGGAGAAAGTCAAGGAACCTTAATTAAAAGGGGTTTAAACAGGTTTAGCTCCAAAGCTAATTACCCAGTTCTAGCAGTCCATATCCTTCTGTAGTGGAACGGAGGTTGCATTGCTTAGCCCAGGGAAGACGAGGCCCAGACCTAGTGGTTGGGACAGCCTCTCATCAGCTTCTTGTAGGAAGATCTCTCCACGCAGTGTTGGGAAATGCGTGTGTACGTACAAAAATAACCCAAAATCTCAGACCAACACATCAGTTGGAAGGAAACTTGAGCTCAGCCTAGCGTGTGCTTGGAGATTGCCTGTATCTGTCGGTGTGATCAGGAAAATCGTTTCAGGTAGTTATGGATTTCTTGTTTCTCTTCTCCTCTTTCTGTGCCTCGTGCTAAAGGGAGGAACATGAACAGGATAAAGGTTTGTGCCTGTTTGGTGCCTAAGAGAACCCGTGCTTCAGCTGCATCAAGTTGCTACCAAAATTAGGCAATAACGAAAGTTAAACAAAGTGTTACTTAATTTAGGCTCCCTAGATTTCCTCCTAATAACTAAAGCAAATGGACAGTGCTCTCACCACAAATAATTGCTAACTTTTTTCTTTTAGTCTTTGAATGCTTGGCCTTGATGACAAGGAGGTGAGATTTTACCTTTAGAATATACTTCCTTAATAAAGCCTTAGGTGCTAGCTGCTTTGGCATGTGAGCTGTTAACTTTTAGACCAAGGCTAAGCTCTGTCCTGTGTGTGAAGCACTTGCACTACTTGGGAGGGGGGAAGGAGCAACACAAAACCTAAACTCTGCTTCCCTTCCAAGAGTAAAGTGTAGCTAATCTTAAAATGACTCTTGGTTCAGGTGTCTCTAGGTTTAAGCTTGAACAACAAAGCATTAAGCCTATAATGATATGAAAAAATAACTCAGGACTATGGGATCATGACTTCTTAAGAGCAAATATTATGGTTTTCTGGAGAAATGACAAAATCCATATAATGTGTTCCATCAGAGTCCAGAAACAAATAGGAAGATGGTTTGAGTTATGCAGCAGGATGTCTCAGGCTGCAATTACTTTGATAATAAAATCACTGGGCATGAGACTGAAAGAATAGATTTAAAATATTAAAGGCAGGCTGCTGCTTATCTGCAGGCATGGCTTATCTCGCCATCGATGTTGCAATGCCGTTGAGCTCCAAAATTAAAAACATGGAGTTTCTAGGGGACAGCTTAAGTAAACATGGCCGTGCTCTGACAACTGGGCACTCGGTAGGGACAGGTCCTGAATGTTGCCAGTGGAAAATGCCCTATTAGTTAGTTATTTAAATGTCACGAACCATTAAAAAAAGGTAGAAAGACCTATTGTAGATGATGCACCAAGAATGTCTTCCTTTGGGAATAATTAGAGGATAAAAATCCTCCCTGCTCCTGGATTAGGCAGGAGCAGAGCTGGGATTGGGAGCGTCTACCCGCTCAGGAGCCTGTCTTTGGGATCTGATGCCAGAGCACTGCAGATCTGCAGCCAGATATTTATTGCTTCCAGGTGAAGTCAGCTGTTTAATGCCATTCCTCTGGGCAATAATGTGGGTTGGAAGCTGCAGTTGGGTTGCAGAGGGGTGTGGGACCTGACTGCAGAGCTGGTGCTAGCAGGAGCTGCCAGGGCGTCCAGCTGGATACACTTAACTGGGACAACATGTACACAGCCCGCGAAGCAGGAGCACAACAATAGTCTGCTGAGACAATGCAAGCTTGAATATGAGAGATCTGAAAGGATTTTTAAAGAAATGCTTTGGAGGTGAGGCCTAGATTGGGCTGCCTGATCCCTTGTCTGATAGTGTCCCTAGGAAATAGCCTGTGATGAGGATGCACCTTGTGTGCAGTTTCCTGGCACTGGCCTCCCTCCGAGGAGGCCTCTGCCCCGTCCTCTCTGGAGGTTGCCCCCTTAGGCTGGAAGTGCCCTTCCAGCGTGGAGGGGCTGTCCCTCTCTCCTCTTGAAGGTCATCTGCTTTCTAGAGATTCAAAAGGGATCTTTATTACCCAAATGGAGTAAATGGAAAAGGTAAAAGGATCAGGCACCTTTTTTTTTTTTTTTTCTTCCCCCTCCTGTTCTGGATGAGTGCCCTGATGGTGAGGATATCCTATGAAGGAATGAAAAAGAAGCATTTCACTGAGGCTAAAATCCCTCCTTTCTGTGGTGGTAAATGTGGTCAGCACACGATGGGAATGTTGGCTAGACCACCGCCTTGGCTAAGATGTGTGGAAATACTTTGCTGTTACGGTTATTAACAAGACACAGAGGCAACCTAACGCATTTCCCGGCCTTTCCTTGCTGCCCAGGATGGAAGTGCAGAAGCTGAGCTATAAGCACATGGGGAATTTCACATGGAGAAAACTAATGTATCAGAGGAGATTAGGCAGTCACTGAACATGGGATTTGAAGACTGCAGTTTTGGCTTAGTTTCCTAAAATCCAGTCTGCAGTACATAAATCTTGGATTTGGAACTTGACTGGTTTTACAAGATGCTCCTCTGTGTGTAAAAAGGAGATTAGTGGTCAAGTGGTCCTTGGATTACCCGGTGGTAGAAGCTGTGGCACAAGGTGCTTGCACCTACATGATGGTGGGGAACACATTTAAAGTGTTATCTGGAGCTGCAAATCTCAGCAAGCTCTTGGATACAACAGGGAATGCTGCTTCTTTTCCCTCTTTGCTAATAACTTGTGTGACAACTTCTAGTTTATATTGGTGGCCTGATTTCTTTAATTTGCTTGAGCAAAATTTCCACTGTGTTTGAGGCTCAGCCAGTGCTTAGGAAGGAGCCACAGTGCTACCAAATGTGAATGGGTGGCACACGACCAATCTACACATTGTATTCTCACTTCTTTTTACCAGCAACATGCAGCTCTTCCTACACAGTCTGTGCTTGGTGCGAAGAGCTTGTTATGGACATCAGCATCTTCTCTTATGCTGCAGAGATTCTCTTCTAAGGGAGCTTCTCTTTATATTAAAGGACAGTTTTCCGTGGCATTATATGTAAGCAGATGACATGTATTGATCTTTTCCTGACCTTTTCTAGTAGCAATATGTAAGATGTACTGCAGCCCTCAAAGAGCGGAGTGCATTGCCATGATATTATGAAAGATCAAATAATACAGTGTGAAATGTGCAGTTCATTTAAAGGGATGTAAATACAGCTTAGAGCACTTGTGAACTTTAGGTAGAGAGGGGAGAGAAAGACTGTAAAGTATATCTTTAAAATTTGAAAAAAATATAAAAAATATTTTTTTTCAGACTCTTTGCAAGAATTGCATAAACTGAGAACTCCAGTATATAAATTCATTTTTACCTGAGCTGACAAGTTGTGTTCCTTCCTATGATTTATAAGAGTTCTAAATAAATGGTTGTGCCAATAAAATCAGTATTAGTAATGATTAATGAAAGGAAATGTAGAAATGCATATACTGTGCTTCTATGCGGTGCCTTTCAAAAGAAAAGTTTTTATGTATTTCCCCATAGGAAGCGCTTTGCATCCTGTGGATAGGGCATCTTAGGTGAGTGAGGAGCAGAGCTGGGCACAGCCTGCAGCTGGAGGCGTAGGACATGACACCAGTGACTCCTGATTGCTTCCAAGGATGGACATCCAATTAGGATGTAGATTTTAATCAGCCTGCATTGCCCAAGTTGACCATATGGTGACAGGACTTGGTTGATTTGTGGAAAAAACCCTTCTAGCCTCCTGTGGAAAATAAGAGCACTGTTGGTAACTGCCTTTGTTCACTATCCTTAGGGATTCCTGGTTGCCAGAGACCTTTATTAGAGACCTAAGAAAGCACCATGTTTTAAAGCTGAGAATAAACAATGCTTGGGAACACAGTGGCCTATGCCTGACCTGGAATAACAAAGCAAAGCTGAGGAAATTGTCAAAACCTTTGTTTTGCTTTTACTTCTAAGTGCAGCCAGTTGCAGCATCTCTTAGTATGTGACCTGATACCACTCCAGAAAGAATCACTTTGGACCAAAATATTTTGAGAGCCAACATCTTAGCGTACTTTAGTATTTTAAGGTGTTTTACACCTGTCCCTCATCTTCAGATGGGAGTGGTCTCCTTTGGCTACTCCAAGCTCACATCAATGTGCATTAGGATTCACAAAAGTTGCTTTCCTTTCCTTAGGGAAGGAGTAGCAGTGCAGCCCAGAGCCCTGATTCATGTGCAGGGTAATGCCTGGGGTCACCTGGCTACAGGTATGTCCCTTACCTGTTTAGGACGAATGCCACTTTTCTTGGGACACAGTTAAAAGCAGAAACACACAGGAAAGAATTAAGGTGTTGCCTATTGCACATCTACTGCTAGAGAAGGTAAAACCAGCTCTTGATGGTCTTGCTACCTGCTGCCTGGTAGATTTCCCCAAACAGGAGTGTTTTTCAAAGCTGGTTAGGAGCTGGAACATTCAATTACTATGTCCATTAAAATGCTGTGGAAAATGCTCTTTGGATTTTGTCCCATTCTTGGTGTCTTTAAGGTATAGACATAGCTTACTCTGATATTATAACTTACTCAAGAATTATGTCTGAGGAAAATCAATATGCAAGTTAGGTAACATGAAATTTATAACATTCTATATAAAGGTACAGAGGTTTTGTTTTAGATATTTGTATTATTGCAGTTATTGGAATGATTATATATATACTAATAATTTAATATTAAGTGTTTGTTTCATCTCTTGACTTTCATTTTAATGCCAGGCATGTTCCCAAAAATCCATTTTAATTTCACAGCTAAATGCAAGCCAAGAACAGACAGTATCAACCTTTTGATACTGTCTGTGTCTGGGAATCCTTCAAAGGTTTCTCTTCTCTTGCCAAAAACGAGGGGAGAAAAAAAGGACAGTCAGATATCTAGATCACAGAGGCTTTTAATTAGACAAACACCTCATTTATAATGCAGACAGGCTATGGCTGATGCACTCTTCATCTTGCCCAGGACATGAGCTTTTTGCTGGCGTCCTGGCTTTCTGTGTGCTTGTACAATCTCTTCCTCCCACTTTCTTCTCCCTTTTCTCTGCTCTGGATTATGTTCTTGCTTTCCAGTTTATATTTGTGCTTAATTTATAATGACTGACCTGTTTCTTAATTAATATGTATGTGAGTGGAAGGAGAACATCAGAGGACAACTTCTCACTTTCTGAGGAAAAGACCTGCAGCATAAATAAGTGCATACCCACCTACCTGGCATGAGTTCTCAGCACGTGCAGATGGGTGACTTCCACACAGGTTTTGCAGAGGGCAAAATAGTGCAGAGCCATGGCTGGAATGCAGAGGTCCAGACTATTTGTGGCACACAAGATAGCTTGGAAGGCTTCCTGTTTTCCTTTTCATCCTTAGCTGAAAGGTTGAAAGGACTTCTGCTAAGAGGCAAACTCAATTGCATATTTGATTTCTTCTCTGATTTGCAAACCTGGGATGCACCAAACTTGGAAAAGGAGATATCAAATGATGGAGAGTTCTGTCATTGCTTCCTTAGCCAGGGACATAATCCAGGGCAAAACTCTTTTGCCACACAAATGGCTCTTATAAGGATATAGGCCCTGTATTCAGCAGTGTTGCTTGAAGTGTGCTCTGAGTCACTGCTGGCTTGATGGAGTGGAGCATTTATCCCATTCTCTTCCTCATAGTTCTTATACATAGGCCCCCAGGTTGAAAAAAAAGATATAAACTTTAGTTTGAAATTTATTTGTATCTTTAAGACTTGTGATTTTGTTTTTGTTTTGAGCAAATAAATTGTGAAGAGCGAGAGGCTCCTAGTTCTGGTAATGGATTTTTTTGTTTGTTTGTGGAGAGGAGTTGATTAATGGAAATGATCCATCTCCTATGAAAACTTTTTATTAAATGCTTGTAATGTTGATTGATAGTAAATATTGGGTGCCTGCTCACCGATTCAGCGCGAGGCTGCAGCAGGGGATTTCTCCCTGCAGCATGCAATTAACGGGAACACTCGAGCTCCTTTTCAATTATTCGAACCTGTCAGTCCGTGATTCACCACGCTGGATTTCCATTTATATCACTTCCATGAAATTCTAGTCAAGATAAAAAGCTCCTGTGGAAAGATTTCAATAGTGCTCCCACAGTGGCTGTGCTGTGGCCCTTTTTGGTACCGGTGGCTTTCCCTTTGCCCCGGGATGGCAGAAGCAAGTGCTGGTGTGGAGGCATAGGGTCCCAGGCCCACTGGGAATTTGAGGCTGCTGTGAAAGCCCTCGGAAAGGCCATGGAGCTGGTATTGGATCAAAAGCAGTGATGTTGCTTGAGAAGCCGAAGACAGGCCCGTGCTTTTGAATGATAAGTCACATAGTGACTTTGAGGAATGCTCCAGTGGGCGTTTTCCATCACCTTATCCTCTGTTTGTGTCTTATGTGCCTTTAAGACAAGAAGATCTGGATTTTATTCCTGATACCATAACGAAATTCTGGTATTCTGTTTACTTAAACATGTGTAGGGAAGTAACAACTGTTAAGTCTGGGATTGCTGCAGACTTGCCAGATGATTATTAGAGGCTGACTTCCAAACTAGAGAGGAGAAAAATCAGAATGAAACTTTCCTGGGTAAGTGAATAGTTGATAGATGTGATGTGTATTGTAAGAGAAAAGATAGCTCTTATTTCTTGTCTTGATTTTTTTTGAAATATTCAAGCAGATGAAATACTACTTCTTTTTTCCCCCACTCAAGTTTCAAGAAAGAATCTAAAAGGAGATATTTCAAAACCTAGGTGGCTCACAGATATGTTCAATTTGATTGTAAACAAGCCAGAAAATCTAGTGCTTGTATTTTTGCCCTGCTTTAACCTTTGAAAACTTAACTGTTGTTCAGAGTACTTACATGTATTCCCTTGCCCCCATGCTGAGTGTTTTTGTGAGATTAAAATAACTACTTCTAGCCAGCCCTATTTGCTCATTTCCCGATAACTTCAGCTTGAAGCTGGTCCACCCCAAATCACAAGCCCGGTGCAAAAAGTCTTGCTCCGAAGTACATGCACATGTGCAGTTAGTGGCCAACAGAGCCCCTCATGCAACAAAGGATGCTAATCCCAATAATTGAATTTCTGGAAGCAGTTCACGAGCAACATACTGGAGTGCTATTCAGCAACCTGCAGAGCCGACTGAGAAATGAAGAGGTGCTCTCAGGAATAATTTAGTTGACAACAATGGAAGAAAATAGATTAACTCCGTTGTTGAATACTATTAACTCGCTTCTAATTCTTATGTTAAGGAGTACCCTTGTAAAACAAGGGGTTGCCTTAATCTTCTTCTACTGTCACTTTACTGACCTGTTTCATGGCAGGAAAAATGAGTGATCATTTGCAGTAAAGTATGGTGAAAATACCCTGCAATCCCACTGTTCGATTTCGCTCAGCCTCTCAGTAAGGCTGTGCTTTCATGCTACATTAATTCTGAACTTAATTGAATGCTGTCATCTGTGTGCCATTTCAGAGCAGGGATTTAGTCTGGAGAAAAGAGCTTTAGCTGATGGAATAAGAGAATATCTTTGCTATTTCTTGCAATTTCTTCTTGAAATGAAGCAGCTTGCCTCCTTACTAAGGATGGCTGTGTACTACATGATCAGGCTAACTACAAAAGTTGAAGAACAAACAACTAAAATTATGCTGTGTCGTTAAATTCTAAGTTGTAATGTATGCTGTGTTTATAAAAGGCATGGTGGCTGCATGTGCTTCTTGTGACTCTTCTATCCTGATTGCAGGAAGAGTTATCCCTAACAGAAGAGGATTTGCTCTCCTTTAAAAGAGAAAAATCGGCTCCCAGAGCTGCCAGGTGTGGATGCAAGGTTGCTTACATGAGAACTAAAGATTTGGTAGTAGAATATATTTGAGACCTGAGTAACTCTTTGAATGGTTATGGGTCATATTTTGTTCTCTCAGCATGTGCTTTACCTGAAGATATGTGTGTACTTGTATATGCGTTTAGAAATTTATATTAATAACTTATGAATGCAGAGAAGGCTTTAGAGTAATGTTAGTGGTTCCTAAGCAACTTTTGTTTGCATTCCTGAGAGCAGCTGTGGTGCTTAAGGCAGAAGTGGTTCTTGTCGTGTCTGGTGCGCTCAGCTACCTACAGGAGCCCTGTTCACATGTCGTGATGGGTGAACTCCTGTTTGGGAAAGTAAGAAGCATTTTATTAACTCAGCTTACCAGGTACAAATGCAGACAAGGCAGTGAAATGTGACAGGCTGCTTCTACATTACAGTTCACTCTAAGGACTTTTGTAAGTGGTCTTGGAGACATTATGAAACTCCCCTTGAGCAATGCAGGAGTGACAGATACTTCTGGAAAAACAGTCTCCTTGAACAGTGTGTTAAAAAGATCAACAGATCAGTAAATAAGTAATTCTCATGTTATCTTTTCACTTGCCTCTGCATATGTATATAAAGATACTGCATAAGAGTATCTTTTTTATCAAGTTGTGTGTGCCCAGGTTTGTGCGGGTGCTGAGCCGCGACGTGGCTGTGGTTTGAATGACTTCCATTAGATGAGCTGGTGACCTGGAGAGTGACACTGACCTTTCCTTGAGTTGCATTCATTTATTATATAACTCTTCTTTTCTAGCGTGAACTCTGTACTTCATTAAATGCTGTGATTTTATGATCATCTGGATTTTAATTAACCAGTATTGAAGTCTTACCTCTGGTTAATTTGTTCTCCTATAGCTTTCATAAGTAGATGCACTATATCTGGAGAAGAACATGTTACACATATATACAGTTAAACATTCTTTTCCACTTACAGGTGGTATTGTTAAAGTAATAGAGAAGAAACCTGTTAATACAAACATTCTTGAAATAAGTTATTACTTGGCACAGACTTTCATTTTAGTACAATATCAGTGTCACTTTTTAAATTTACTTTCTAAGGCAAATTACTATTAATGCCATCATTTTTCCAGAGTCTGTTTAAGTTTACCCTGTCAGCATGCAAAACTTGTATATCCTGTTCCATCTGCTTCTCCATTTCTGCAGCTGTCCCCAACAGTAGCTGCTCTGTATTTCTTGGTTAGAACTTGCAGCTCAGGCTTTCTGGTGATGGGCAGTATCTGCAGTCCTCATTATCCCAATATGAAACATTCAGTGATCAACTAAGTTGCAGCATTTGAGGCCAAAATCTTTAGTTTTGTTCCTATCTATATTTATCCATTTATTTCCAAGCTTCTTTCTTCTGCTTGAAGTCTAACTGTCACAGGCATTATTTCTCATCTACTTTCTATGGAGACAGACTTTTTAAATCCAAGGACTTGGACTGGGTCACCTTCACCAAAGTGGAGTCCAGACTGAAATCAATCTTGGTGACAAAAGGCGAGTTTCTGTCTGCGAGTTTCATTTTCCAGTGAGCAGAATTTACAAAGAGGTTAGCTGCAAATTCATCATTGCAGAGTGGAATTTGGTTCCCGAAAGAAGAGAATTATTCCTCAGTTTCAATTCCAGCTAGAATTCTTAGTAGGAAAGTAGCTGTCTCTCTCTCACATGAACAATATCTCCCAGAATAGATTCTGCCAGCCCTTTCTTGTGACTTCAAGTTTTATAGGCTAGGAATAGATAATTTTTCCATTCACTTGTACCTAGCAGAGCAGAAAATGTTGTAAAGCCCCTATTGAATTAATAGGTTATATAACAGCTTTTGTACGCTTCCTAAACTCCGTTCCCATCCATGGTCATTGAGCGATAACCACTTTCCAACTTCTATATACTTAAAGGGCATGCATTAAAATTCTCATAATGGAGAATATTTCTATGGTAAGGTTTAAGATACTTCTTGAAAAACAAACAACCCCTCACCACACAAAAGTCTGCCTCCAAACATCCCCCACTCCTTTTTTAAAAATTCTTTTTCCTCTTTCTTTCCTGAAATTAAAGGATGACTCCATTAAAGGCACTTTCTGAGTTTCCGAATGGAAATGCCTGTTTAAAAGAAATGAATGAAACAATAAAAACTGAACAGGGAAAAAGGACAAACCAGGCATAGTGGCATAAAGCAAGCAGCAGGCTTTGGAGAAGCAACAGAGCTAACAAGGGCTGTCAAATGGAAGCAGCAGAGGTCTTGGACACTGATATGGAAGACTTGGAAAACCAACCATTAGTTTACTTTAGAGGATCAGAAATGTCAGCCAGTTTCCCATGCTTTAAGACTCACTTCCCCTCAGGATTTGGTGGTTCTTCCACTTCTTTATTGCCTGTTTGAATGAGGGTGACGGCAGCATGGCAAACATGGCTACTTCTAGCCAAACAGCAATATTGCTGCAGATACTGCTGTTGAGATAGGTGTGAAGCCATACTTTTCTATCTACTTATGATGTAGTAGATGGATATGGAATTTGTAAAACTCCTTAAAGAAGGACTTTCATAAAAATGTAGAAATCATTTAAGCCCTCATTTTCAAACCAAGATTCATGTTTAGCTCAATCTAAAGCTGTGAGTGGCCTAGTTAGTGCATCACTTGATTATTGTGCAAGAAGTTTCTGTACCCAGGATGTAAAACAAACTAACAAATATGTGAAATGGGAGACACCTGATCCATCTGCAGCTATATCTAGCATTCATTTCAGTTTATTCTAATATTTCATGCGTAACCATAGTCTTCCACCGTGCCGTACTCTTTTGATAATTTCTTTCACGTTATATAATCAAAGTTATCCAAACACGTTCCTTTCTTCCCTGAGAAGCCTTGCCTGGATGCTCCTGGGGGCAATTGCTGCCTGTCCTTGTAGGTTCTGCTGTAAGCAGCTCCTGTTTGAGGAGGCACTTGGGGACATGGAGAGCTGAACTAGCTGCATCACCATGGTGAGGAAGATAAAGCTCTAGTGAACTCGAGTGAATCACTGAGCCAAAGTGCAGTGCTGCACTGCATGTAGTGCAGGGGTTGAAAGGGTTTGTTTTGGGTGAACCTGAATATTGCCTGCTACTTGCTTCTAATGTTGAGTGGCTGCCATGTTTGGGCAGAAACGGTGGTTGTATGTGTGTTTTTAGCAAATGTGAAGGAAAATCTTTTGATGTGGAAATTCTCCATTCTCTACAAACCCAGTAGAGCAGCAATACTGATAACTTGCTTTCATTTCACTGGGTTTTCAGTTGTTGAAGGAAGTTCGTAAGAAGCTTTATGAGGATGTTCCTGGGCTGGTAGCTTCTACTTGATCAGCCTTGTTATGAAGAGCATGAATGATCTATCTCAAGCCTAGTTCCTTCTCAGTTCTTAGATTCTTATATTTTCTAATTATACCTGCAATTATACCTACGTTAAAACTAAATGTATTATTTTTATCATGGTGACAGAAACTATGCTATTCTAATATTCCTGTTATCTCTTGATTAATATCACTGAAGGATTCCAGCCTAGGGCCAAAGCCCTACTTTATTAGGCTCTATTGTCCTGAACAACAACAGTATTGTCCTGAAGCGCAGATTACATAAACAGGACAATACCAGCACAGAGGGGAGGGGGAATATAAGAATACAATAAAACCTATTGGTTAACAACACGGGCTGCAGTCTCATTTACACTGCCTTAAGGCTAGGCTGTCTGGCTGCTCAGTTAACACGCCAAAGAGCACCCACGAGGGCCAGGGGGAAGCAGCTCGCTGGGGACAGCAGCCAGAGGACGGCAGGGTGGATGGGAGACAGCACGTCAGGAAACGTGCTGCTGCACACACTGCTTCCGCAGAGCAGTGTCCATCTAAACAATGGCTTTCCATTAGGAGAATGACTTCTGCTGTTCACTCAAATTTGTTGTTCTCTCAAATCTCTGTAACAGAATTTTAGGAAAGAAGGATGTCCCTAGTTCCAAGTTTGTCTTTAAATCTACTTTGAGATAATGC
>JAUBOD010000125.1:334349-370517 GCA_032353885.1 Nothura maculosa
TTTCTCACCGCCCAGTGGTCCAGTCTGTCCAGGTCCCTCTGGATGGCAGCGCAGCCCTCAGGGCTGTCAGCTACTCCACCTAGTTTGGTGTCATCAGCAAACTTGCTGAGGGAGCACTCAATGCCTTCATCCAGGTTTCTATTAGTTAGATATATAAACTCAAACTAGTTGCCTGAAGTTCCATTTACAGCTGAGGAAGAGCAATCCCACTGGAGCAGTGCTTTTCCCTAAGGTGGAACAATTATATGCCTGTCTTAAGCCAGGTGAAGTTGGGTCTGCAGTTGACCTGGAGCAGGAATTTTTGACTGAAGACAAAAATATTAGCTCTGCTTTTCATGATTAATTATAGTGCATTATTGAAAAACATGTTTCAAAGTTTTGAAGTATAGAGTGCCACAAAGTCTATTGTTTTCCCTCTTGATCGTGATGGGAGAATCTGAGCACTATCATGGACATCACAGTTACTTGGTGTGCTTTATAGATATTTGTTTGAATGCTTCTTCATGCATTGCTTAAAACAAATGGTATTCTCAGGAATAAAGATAACACAACAGAATATACCACAGACAAAATAACAAATACTGCATTTGCCATGCAAGTTTTAAGAGAGCTTGCATTAGATAAATGGAATATTTTCTGTGGATGATTCTCTCTGCGGTGGGTGTAGTGTACACCAGCAGAGTGACTGTGGAGCTGGGAAGCAGGTGGTGGTTCTTCCCGTAATGATGCTGTCAAACGTTGTGATACTGTGACTGTCCCATGGTGATGACTGAATGCTGGGTCTCTTTCTCCTTTTTATCTGTTCTGAGACTTTCTCACAGCTTCCTTGCACATTTCTTTACAGGCATCACATACGTTGTATCTTCTTCTCAGTCACTTCCTTTCGTAAGATCTCCTGTTGTTTCCTTCGTGGCTAGCAACTATTACCCCTATCCCAGAGTATTTTGCAGCTCTGCTTTTTTCTAGCATGTTTGTGGACACTGTTAAAAATTGCTTTTCGCTGTCACAGAGGCAAAAGGGGGAATGCATCTTTGGCCCCCTTCATCAGCTTCAAGGAAAGAGGTGGAAAAAAGGCAGAGGAGCATGGTCAAAGAAGGGAGTGTTGCAGCCAGTGCCGTGGAAGCTGCACTAGCACAGGGGTAAGAGGTGTTATCAGTTCCACTTAATGTTGCACATGTTTAGAACTTCTGTTACTGGAGCCTCCATGCCTTGGACTGTACCTGAGTTACCTCACTTTGCTCTGGCTTTGTCGGTCCTGCTCAACAGTAATTAAGCTACAAGGGGCTTCTCCAAAGACAGGAGAGTTTAAATATCAGTAATCTGATCTGGCCTGTTTACTGATCTCTGCTGTTAGCTGAGTTGGAAGTGGAATGTTTTAATTAAAACGATTGGCAATAAGTTGGTATAATGCCATAATTTGCACTGGGCCTCTTCTAGAAAATGACTTAACCTCTGCCTCTGTTGCTAAGGCAACTAATGGACATAATTGTTACTGGTGAACGTGGAGAGCTAGTGGAGGGCCTAAAGCTTTTTTAAATAGCTAGTGTATGATGGTGCCAAAAGATTAAAATGTGATATTAGTAAAATGTATCCTAAAGCTTCTTCCATACTTGAGTTTTAGTCTTCATATTTTATGTGCTGGTACTACTTCATGTTTCAAAACCTTCCAGTTTGGTCTCTAAAACCGTATGAAGTCACTCGCTCACGTTGTTAATGCAGCAGTGGATGTATAATAACTAGTGATATAATCTGGAAATGGCAGTGACTGTTCTCCTGGGGTTCAGAATAATGTATTTGATGGAAACTTATCACCAATGTATATTGAATCAGCAAGGAGTTAAGTATTAGATCATATGTTATAAGTATCCTGAATAGCATTTTTTAGTCCAAAAATATGAAAACTGCTTTTCTTTTTCTCCTTCACTTACTGAGTCTTAGGGTTCATAATGAACCTGAGCCTTGTAATAAAATGCAGGATTTTTCAGAGAGAGATGCAAGAGCTCTGAAGAGAGCTTGGTCAGGTGGCCTTGGCATGATACTTGTCTTGGTTGTGTGCATGCAATTTGATGGAGTCTTTTAAATGATGGTTGGACTCTACGTTTTTTCATTTGTACTACTCCCCCCATCTCCTCAATAAAAAAAGAGATTAAATTGAACATTGAATTTATTATTATTTGTCTGTTGAAAAATATTTTAAATTGAAGTCTAATGAAATTCTCACTGAGAAAAAAGAAAAGAGTTCCCTTTCCTATTGACCTGATTCATCTGTAGAATTTAGGTTTGTAGGATGCAAATAAACAGGATGTTAATTCTCCAAAGTGTGCATTTGAACTTGCAAAATCACCTGCATGGAGCTTAGGGTTCCGTCATCTGAGCTGTAGCTCATAGCTTATAGTTAGCCTTTCCCACACTTATGCAGAATATCTCGGTCAAGATGGGAAAGAAGTGTTTCATAGCTTCAGGAAAAGAGAAGCATCTGGAATATCACATAACTAGTTTATTTTTCCATTATTTCATTAAATTAGTAAATGTGTTTGGACAAAAGCATTTAAAACTTTACACAATTTTCCATGACTTTGCTTTTAAGAACATTTTTGGAAGAAAAACTTACTTTAGCTTTGCAGAATTCACAGAACAAAGATAATTTGAAAATTAAGAGCCAGAGCAATGAAGACCTTAGCTATTCTTGTCTTGGGTTTGTCTTCGGTGAAATAAGAGTCTGAAAAAAATAAGATTAATTTGGGAGTTTTATTGAAAACTTTCTAGTCCAGCAAGACCATCAATTACTTTGGTATTAACAAGTTGTAGTTAGTTATACACCTGGGCACATATCTTCAAAGAGAAGAAACTAAAACTGCAACTGTATAGATGACAGTGACGTCCAGTGATAGGACAAGAGGTAACAGGCGCAAACTGGAACATAGGAAGCTCTATCCGAACATAAGGAAAAATCTCTTTACTGTGAGGGGAACAGAGCACTGGAACAGGTTGCCCAGAAAGGTTGTGGAGTCTCCATCCTTGGAGAGGTTCCTAAGCAGTCTGCGCTGGATCCTGTGCTCTACTTGACTCTGCTTGAGCAGGAGTTGGATTAAATGATCTCTGGAGGTCCCTTCCGACCTCTACTGTTCTGCAGTTCTGTAACAAACAATTTAAGTCAGGAACAGAAATCTCAAGCACTTGAAATTATTGAACATTGTGGTAATTATCTAACCACAACAGTCTAACTTGCCTGATTTGCGAAAGGTCACAGTGTTAGGAAATTGTGTGGTGAGGAAGGTTGTCCTGCAGACAGTTGACTTTTTTTTTTTTTCCTTAAATCTTAGATTCCTTCAAGTTGACTTCTGTAACTGAAAGCTCCAAGCGGCTTGAAAAATACTTGCTATTCTCAATAGATCAGTTAACAAATCACTCTTCTCTATGTATATGTTAGGATAGGAAGATAACTGGTGGAAATGTTTATTTTAATGTTTCTTGTGCAAGTCATAATGTGTCCTCAGTGAATTAGAGAATATGAGAGAGAATTCTGGCAAAATGGGCTTCTAAATGAAACTGTTAAATGGATTTGAAAAGAGACAGAGTACTTATTTTTTGGAGATGAAGATTAAATTGTCTTTGAAAGAGAAGAAAGCCTGCAAAGTTAGAATAGGGAAAGAAATTTAAAAAAAAAAAAAAGAAAGAAAAAAAAAAAGTAGAATTCAGCTAGTGGAACTGCCAGTCTGATTAAATGAACAAATTCAGCCTAAATCAATAAAACGATGTGAGAGTGCCCTTCTAGAACATGCTGTAGTCTTCAGTTACTGAAAATTGCAACAAACTAAGAAAGATGATATTCTTGGATGCTGATGCTTTATTGTTATTTGTCATTTACCATATACCGTGAAATGATACTGACAGATCTGCAGCATATTATTTTGGTGTGATTAGCAATATAATTCTCATTACTTAAAAATCACTGTGATACCTATTGTTGAATGGTCCTGTTTAGTGCATGGAGATCACCGTGGAGCTGTATGCAGTGAGAAAGATTGATGTAAAAAAATAAAATCATTCAAGTATTCAGGACATTCGATTCCAATTACATCCTTTAATCTTACATTTTAAATAGTTCATGTGCGTGTGGCAATGCCTTTAAAACCAAGATCAGCTGCTACCCCAGTCAAAATATGCACATGATTAACACTGTTTGACCTGTAGAAATCCTGTCGTTTGCTATTAAACTACATGGAATTGGAGACAATGTTGACAACTATTCCTGTATAAAAAAAAAGTCTGTATTGTGCACTTAATAGTGGCTTTAAAAGCTAAACATTTTGGCAAAATAGAATACCAGTTTTTGGTCACTCTGATTTGCTCAGAGTTATCTTTTCACTTGGGTAGAAAAGTAGAAGTATGAGAAATGGGGTATTTTGTTTCTGTGAAAATGTAAAGCTTGTTTTTCTGTGGCTTAAGTTGTGATGCTTGGTTAATCTATAGGCTGAAAAAATCTTATGGTTACAGCAGAACTAAATTTCATCCTACAGAAGTTTTGAGTAGTGTTAGAGAGAGGAAATGCTTTTAAGAGTTAGGTTGAAGAATAGTTTGAGAGTAGGCTGAAGAAAGAGACTTCTGGGACTAGTTGATTCTTATTGTTTGAATTTTGCAGCTGCTTTAAGTTGCTGAAAAGTATAAAATGAGGATGAGTTCTGTGAGAAATACTGCAGGGAAGGCAGTCAAAGAGGGTGAAAAAAGGGTTAATCGTGTAGTTTTTCAACTTAATACATGCTTATCGCTGTGACATATGCAGCACTATGCAAATGCAAGCTGCGACAATTGTGTTCTATCGTTGTACTTTCTTCATGGATTCAGTTTAAGGGACCTAATCAGTCTCTCTCTCTATATATATGCTTTATTTATAGGAAATACATAATAATGTGTCAGAAACTGTGCATAAGCAGACTTGCTCAAGGTCTCATGAAAATTCCAAACTACCCAAAAACTATCCAATAGACTTTGAATGCAAGAGGGCTATCATAAATGCAGAAGCCTTTTCTTTATTTTTATTTTTATTTTTTTCCTTCTTCTTGTTCCCTCCTGCTTATTCTAAAATTAAGAACTGCCAATCAGTACGAAATACTCTTGGAATAGCTGCCGTTATAGAACGTCATAATTTCAAAGAGCGAGTTTTTCGCTGCCAGAAGTGCGTTGCCCTAAGCAGCAAGGTGTTCCTTGCTGAAATGCTCCCGTCTTCAAGGAGAGCAGGACTGCAAGAGAAGGAGCAAATGCTGCCTACATTTACTTTTGTGCTGAACAGATACTGTTCTCTGACCCCTAAAGATCTATTTTGGTTTTGGGCATTGGTCAAATAGAATATGATGCTTCATGTCAAGATGAATAATTGCAGCTTTTGAGATGCTTGATGTATATCACTGTCCAGGCTTTGCCTTTTTGCACAGGTTTCAACTGACCCCTTCAGTTATAATTAACAGGACAATCTTTACACAAAGCACATGCCTCGTGCTGCCCTAGGCGGTGTTTTTTCACCATAAAGGCATGAGCGTAAGGGAAGAATGTTTTAATAGCATATTACCTCTAAAACAAATTATTACCTAATCATAAATTGAGCAAAGTGGCTTTGCATGGTACATTATGGTAACTTTCCAAGAGATTACCATGTCAAAATTGTTTATCTTAAACTGCATTATTTTGCAGTTTTAAAGAGCAGTGTGCTGGTAGCTTTAATATTATGTGTGAAGTGTCATCCTGTCATACTTGAGGCTTTGCCACCTCTAGGGAATAGTTGCAGAGTTCTCCTAGTTGCAGTGCATGAGGAGAGGCGTGTTCTGCTGGTCCTGACCTCGTGGGGAGCCGCCGACCTGGCGGGAGGATCTGAAGTGAAAGCCTCATGTAGACCACGTAAGAGCAGCAGACATTGTAAGTTGTACTTGCAAAGAGGATGACTGGCATTAACTCCAGTAGTTGGTGAAATTATGTACAGGTGCTGGAGCCAACTGTCATCACCACAGGAATCCTTTAGCTAGGGTTGCTGAGTCATCCTGGGCTACAGGTGGAAAGAGTACTTCAAGTCTGTTATCTGACTTTAAAAACAATAACAGCAGCAACACAAAAGACCTAAAAATAAATCCATGATACTCCTAGAATGTGAGAGGGAGGGAAAGTGTCACAGAAAACTTGAGGGCCATGGAATCAGGTAGTGAAGAGAAGAATAAATAGTTTGTGGGCAGTCAGATTTGTGGGGGAAATGCTATGAATGTGAGCGGAAGGGAGGAATAAAATAAGAAGTATATTCAATACAGCTCAGGTGCTACTCTGTCACCTAAAAGTTTGAGAATCAAAATAAATAGTCTAGTTTTCTTTAAGTAGCTTTTAAAATGGAATTTGCAAGTTCTACAGAGGATTATAACTGAATCTGCTTTTCACATTAATCAATATTGTATTTCAGAGCAGACCATTTCTACTCTGTCACAGTAGCAAAAAAAAAGATTTTTTTTCCAACAGCCCAGTGAATTAATTAATGCCATCTATTCTTCTGATTCTAACCAAAGGTTGTCAGGTTCCCTTAGCCTCTGTATTGATCTGTAATATAACCTTCCATTTCCTGCATCTGCTATTAAGTAGAATAAAATTCATAGTGGTTGTACTCCTGGGCAGCTGCTCACCTAGCCCATGTTTTAGGGTCACCAGGGAATGTTGCTAATATTCGAGAAGAACTTCCCCGGTAAATTGATGGCTTTTGTTGTTCAATTAACATTTCCAATGTGGAGGAACAGAAGAAAGTATTTAATATGTCAACCAGCCTTAAGACAACTCTGCTTCCATTTTCTAATGCTAAAACCTAATACAATGTTTGTGTCCATTAGAGTTAAAATACTTTCCTTATTAGCTGCCTAAGTGCATTTTTCCAACAATAATAATGAAGGGCATTCAGTAAACTAAAACTAATTAATCTCCTCAGTCTCCTTTTTGCATTTATCTGATGCCAAAAGCAATATATTTTTTTCTCTAAAGCAGATTAAAACTAAGCTGTGGATGGTGCTTCCTAAACAAAACCTGCAAAATTATCAATTTCCGTAACTACTGCTATCTCTCCTCTCACAAAGCTGTTGCTTATTATGAACTCAGTTTTTGTTTATGCAGATATCTGCTGGCAAAGGTTAGGCATTAGTCCCTCTCTCGATGTTACAGTGTAAGGAAGTGGCAGGGATCCAAAACCAGCAATTCCAAGGCAGGAGGAGGAACATTTGTGGACTTTGCACAAGACATCTTAGTATCAAACTGACTTACCCTTTAGTGCAAATGGGAGGTATCAGTCTGCTCCCAAAAGACTTCATTTCAGTGAATAGTAAGTCTTTCAGCATCCCTTTTTATCAGCACAATATTTTCTGTCATTGACAACCTTAACTTTGATACAAAAGACATTTCCTGAGCAGTCACCCTTGCCTAGAATTGCTAGCAAAAATTCTGTAGTACTTACAGCTATTCATATAGGTCTTCTGATTATCCATCCACAAATGCAGACACTTCCTAAAGCAGTAGTCTTTCTGTTAGTCCAAATCTTGATATCTATGAAAATTCCTGTGGATTATATAATATATTTTTCTGCTTTTGGGATTCCCTATGGTGAATGCCCACAGATGGCACTGCCAAGTATAATATAAATACGTAGCTTTATATCTGTGTGGTGACCAGTTGATTTCTTCCCTTCTCCCCTTGTTTCTCCCTGGCCTCTAGTTAAAAGAAATTCAGCTGACTTCAGTGCTCCAGAATCCGCAGTCCTTTTAACATTTGTTTCTGTTTCTCAGCCTGCATCTCCATGCCTGCTGGCTACAACTCTCACTGAGAAGTTAGCCTTAACCGCAGAAATGGATCAGGTCTGGCTTTTGTCTGTGTAGGTGAGCTGGGCATTTTTAATTTGTGAGGAAAATGTTTCATATTTGTTTTTGGTTGCTTTCCAGGTTGTCTTTGAGTATCATGTTCTCTGTTAACTGTGGTGGCATGGGTTACCAAGTCTTTCAACATGCCCTGTAGGATGGTAAAATATAGCTTCCATCTTGCAGCTTTTTTTTCCAAAGCACTTTAAGCAAATCGGCAATCTAGTTATTGATCTATAAAAGGAAAGGAATTAATACTGCCTACCTTACCCTTTGGCAGTAAGAGTATTTAAAAGTGAACTATGCTTAAATTTCATAAAAGCCTCCTCAGCAAATCAGTAGAAAAATATTGATCTTAAAATAAGTATGTGAATTCTAATTGTATTTTGTCTTTCCACTAGAGAACCATTACATTATTTAGCTGGAGTTCATTCTTTAATTTTATGGTCTTGGTGTGTTGTCTACAAAGTCTGCCTTCTTTACATTTGAGGAAGATCTGTAACTACCCAATTTTGCTGATCTTTTATTTTCAAAGAATGTATTGACCTGTGAGAGCTAAAGAGAAGCTTTTAAGATTGCATTGCCATCGCCAGGAGTCTCAACAACGTACAGCAGTGATTCCTGCTATGGAGCTGTCTGCTAAACGAGCAAGTCAGATGCCAAGTACAGTAATTACTTCTTGCTCTACCTCAGACTCACAAATCGATTTATTCTGATTAGAAACCACTATCTTCATAACATACACTTTAATTACATGTATATTTTTATCTCAGGCAAACCACATTATCTGTGTGTGAATCCCATTTCTTTTACAGGTGGATTTTGGCTGGTAAAATGAAATTGTCAGCCACAAAGTTTGAAACATCCTATCTGGATATTCTAGTGTTGGAATAGTTTGGAAAAGAGAGAAAGGAGAAGATGCTGTAAGCATTTCCCAACGCTACAGCATTCAGTGACCTGTGCTAATAGGCAGGGAATATTAAAGATTAAGAATGTCTTTGTAAACAAAGTCCAGTTGTTGTTTTTTATCAAAAATAGACTCTGCATTTCCCTTGGAAAGGTGAATAGCTTTTGCAGGATCTGTTTTTGTTTAAAACATATGAAGCGACTGTACAGAATGTAATACATGTTGGTTTTAATATTGAGGTGATACTTGAATCTTCTGCCTGCTATCCAATGTAGATTTAGTTCCAACCTTTTTTTTTTTTTTTTTTTTTTACCATTTTTAATTTTTTGTCATTAGTATTAGTACCCGATTGTGATTTGTTGTACATTGAGCCATGATGCTTCCTGCATTCGGTTCTGCAGTGCGGATATTAACCGTTATTTTCTGTGGCCATCTGACAAAGACTGGACGTGTCCTCCAGTGTTCTTGATTGGAACTGGCCTGGAAGTGTTCGGAGGGCAAATTTAACTGAGTTTTGGTGGAAAGTAAAGATTTGTTTTGCCTTTTGTTGTCTTCTAGAGTACAGCAAAGCTAATGCATGAGGCTGTACGAGGCAACAGTGAGCAATGACAGCTCTGGAAACAGCCTTGTTTTCCTAGGGCAAGGCAACGCTCAAGTGCAGCAGAGTCTTATTACAGCTCCCCTGCTCCCAAAAGTAGACTGATTGCAGTTCCTTTTGACTTGCAGCTTGCTTGGGTGCTTGTGCTGTTGAGAGAGTGCTGTAAGTTCATAGTATGAGCTTATTTAATATGTATATTGTGCAGTGTTTGTATTTTCTTTTCAACAGAACAGTTTTGACCTAATATAAACAAACTTACAATCATAAGCATAGTTGTGGGGCTGAATCCCAGTTTTTTAGTTAGCTCCTAATGAATGTTTCCTAACTGAGAACTGAGTAACATCTGTGTACCTAGTGAAAAAGAATATTATCTATACATCCATATTATTTTTGAGAATTTAGGCCTGTAAGAGCACAAACTAATCAAGGAGTTACTGCTGAGTAAACACTACTCAAATTACTCTGCATTAAAATTCGGTAGGGATTTAGTAACAAACCTAACAACATGCAGAATCTCACTTTATACAGAAAATGAGAAAAAAAAAAGTTACCCTGGCTTTGGTAGGAAAGTTTCTGTATGGAAAGAAGACTTTGGAATAAAAAAAAAGAAGAAATCATCTGTTAGTCGCTTCATAGTGAACCTACTACTGTAGAAATGATTGTCAGGAAAAAAAAGATGTGTTAGGGAGGGAGACAATTTCTGGATATTTATATTCATTGAATTGCAGGACAACACTTTCTAGTTCATTCATTCTAGTTCATTACTAGAAATAACTGCTAGAAAAGAATAATGTGAAGTTGACACCACTCCTTCTACTCCTGGAATTTGCCTTTACTTTTCAGTGCCTTATCATGTGAATTGCAACTCTGAACCACAATTTGGAGACTCAGTGAAGTGCAATAAAATGAAAATGGAAGATAGGGGATGTTTTTTTCCTTTGCTTGACAGTCATAAATGCCACAGCTGTTTTAGTTGGGATTTTCCTGCCATGAAAAAGAAATGTTTATGGGAATATAAACATTTATGTTTATGGGAATATATTTCCATTTTAAATGTCTACAGTTAATTTTGGTATCCTACTATGTTGAACAAGACATGAACATAAATCTTTCCTTGAAAAGCCTTAAAAGTTAATGAATCAAATAACAAGAGAGGACAGTGAGGGAAAATATTAACCTCATTTTAAAGAGGAGCACTTGAAGAATAAGGAAAAGAATGTTTTTTGCCAAAGCCACACCAGAGGGCTTGGTGGCAAAAATTGATGGTCTGTTTCCTCTAGCAGCAAAACCAGTTCCTGTTCTGAGTCAAATTTTTCTGCTCATCTCTGCTGCTGTTTTCCTCTTTTGTGTTTTGTACCAGATAATGTCTGTGGTCACAGTCTGTCCCCAAAGAAGTTGCAATGACACCATGGAAGGAAGAGTGAGCTGGGGTAAAGCAATGGGAATAAGCAGGATGGTAGACTTGGCATCTGGGGCGCTGTCCAGCTGGCCTGGCCTCTGAGGCCCTTACCAGGTCGATGTCAGTGTCGGTGCAGTGCCTCCCCACAGGCTTATTCCTGTTACTCCTGTTTAGGAGGTATAAGGACTCCAAAATCTCAGCTAAGCACAACCGTTGAATCCATAGGCAGATGAATCATAAGTAATGTTTACAGAAAACTGATCCTCGTGATTTTGCTGCTTGCTGATGTAGGCAAGTTGTAGTGGATGCTGAAAGGAATATGTGAATGAGCATTTTCTTATAAATGTTTGATTAATCAGAAATTTCCTGTAAATGTCACCATGAGGCAATATCCAGGTTTCCTTCTTAGAAGAAATGTGACAGTGACCAAAAAATCCTTTCAAAATGTGGGAATGCTTGGTGGATTAGGCAGTTGTTTTCAGACTTTAGCATGCTTACTTATTTAGGACTTTGGTGCATTCATAGCACAGTAACTCTTAAGAGAGGAGGGAAGAAGAAAAAAAGCAACACGGTGGAAGCCCAGCAACATGCAGCTGGACAGTGCTAGGGTGCTGATGGGAATCCCACTAGCAAGGTAAGAAATACTTTAAAAGCATCAAACGCGCAGACCTGTCAGCCTTGGCCTTAATGGGCACTTACAAATGTGCTACTTGCAAGAGATGTTCTTCCACAATATGATTGTGGTTATAAAACAAACAGCATGGTCAATAATATGATCTAATCTTATTGAAGAGGTCAGTTAGAAAATTATTACCCACTTTACAACCCATTAACATCAAACCTACATTACAGGAATGTATGTGATAGATTAAAAACTTGCTTACTTACAGCAAGGAGGTCTAAGTATTTATTTATTTATTTATTTTACATTTGAAGCAAAAGGAATTACCCCTTCAGTGCCTGGAGTGAGACTGAGAGTCAGAACAAATTGCTGAGTTTAGCTTTTTAATCTCTGCTTGAATCCCATTTAGTAGATGTTTGTGGAAGTGGAAAAGACGTTTTTGGATGATTAGCTTCTGCTTTGTGATTGACACACTGAGGAGACTGTAAGAAAGCAATTGAAGGGAAATTGAAGCTGTTGAATGGAGTTACTGGAACCGGGAAAGAAAAAAAGTGTTTCACTTGATACAGAGCAAATTATTTGCTGTATCAGGAAAGACCCAATGACCCATCTAATCTTGTATCCTGGCCATGATGTTGATTTATACCAGACGCTTCAAATGAAGACATAAATCCCCATAATACATTTACCTGTAATTATATAATAGCATACGATGGAGGATATGTTCCTTCTTGACACCAGCCCATGATCAGCATATGCCCTGTAGCACTCATTGAAAGCTCATGTCCTGATTCCTAGCTGCTGAAATTGCTAACAGCAGTTGTATAAATTAAGGCAGGTGGATGGATAAGCGTGTGCTGTGTGGAAAACTACTCAGACTTATTAAATAGCCAGAATATTAACCAACAATGGCAAACGCTACAGGTGGCTGTGACATAAGGCACAGGTTGGGAGGAAATTCTGTTTGGGTCTACAGTGCCCTTTATAGCATAGAATATCTTAGGAATGCTGTGGGATAGGGAAGAGTACAAGAATAAAGAAATCTGAAACGCAGAATGGACAAGGGATATAGCCAAAGATAAAATTGCTTTGTACTTGATATTAATTGCAAATATAGTCCTTTAAAATTTGTTCATTTAAAAATATGGTAAAATGGAAAGGATTCTGAACAAACTGTTTAGTTACTGATCCTCTGTTCACCCATCTGGGGCTCTTTTATTGAAGGACAGAACTTTAATAACACTAGGTAAAACTGTAGTTTCTCTGTGGACATAATCCATTCAGCAGAACAAAATTGCCTGACTCTATACCATGGGAGTCACTTTGAACATGAACCTGACATCTTTAAACAGAAGGAAAAAGTGACAAATGGGATGTGTAGCCTGATGCCTACAGGTTTCTTTTGATCACAGGCTTGTTTCCATTGAAAAGATTTCAGCGCCTCTAACCTCTCTCCCTCACGTTAAAAACAAATAAATCAAGTCCAACTGATAGGTGAAGAGAAACAGAGGTCAGTAGTGTTACTGATAGGAGGAGTCTTCCTTCCCGGTGAATAAGGATGTGCCTGCTGTGGACACTGTGCCTTATCCATGTCCAAGACCCAGAAGTCCATGGATAGGGCCATCCACGCTGGAAAAACGTGAGGAAGTGAGGTGAAAACAAGCACAAAAACATGGTCTTCTCCATGCAGTGCTCCACAAGCTATTAGGGTTTCTTCCTCTTCACCACCCTTTTCATCATTCTTTTCTCCCTTCCCCATTCCTTCCTTTTTGAGCTTTTCTTTTTTATTTCTCTAAATTGGTTTGAATTATCGTAGGTTCAGGTTTTATTTGAATTGCTAAGTTGAAGTTTTGGAAAGGAGGGTGTTGCGGGCAAATTCAGTCACATTTTACTTGTTATTGTGAATGGAGTTGCTTATTGAGAAGTGCAGTGTGCGCTGAAATGAGTTGAAATGGTAAAAATGAAAGCTGTTGCAGGAGGATGTTAATATTTTTGTATAGCTGGCCCTATCCAACCTCTGTGCTCTCCAGAAATTATGTCAATTGAGTTGGTTTTACCGAGAAATTGAACAGCACTCTATTTTTGCACTGAAAACATGCATCAAATGTGTAAGGCAACTCTTTTTTTCCCCATACTTAAAAGGATGGTAATTTTGTATCTTTGTTTAGGTTGCACAGATATAATATGAACTTTTTTGAGCACAGGAATCATAGTTTAACAGTTAGGAGGTTTTGGCTGAGCAGGAATGCTTACCAAGAAATACAGCTTTTCATATCTCAGTAAACTGTGGGCTTGGCTTTTGTCAGTAGTTTTAAACTGTTTTTCCTAATATTTCAGCTGAGATACTAGTGTTTACCAGAGGACTACTACTATTGATGCTTTAGATTAATGGAAAAGTTGAATCACATGCATAATACATGTATTTTACTAAAATCCTGTCTTTTTGCTAAGCATTCTTTTAGGCAAATTCATAATCAATATTATGCCACAGTGGGGAGTGGGCAGCATTTACCAGCAATGTAGCTAGTTATTGTCTATCAACCCCAGGCATTTAGTGCAGTGAATATCATAAGAAGAAGCTATTAGCACTTTGCTGCTCCCAGCAAGAATAGCTTGCTAATTCAGTTTAGTAAAATATGGTGATACTTTTAGTGCCAATAATGAGATCTGGAGACTTTCAGAAACAACAATTATGGTGTATCATTTCTGCTGCTCCATGACAAAGCCTTCAGGCATTCCAACTGTTTTGGGAAACCAATATGTATTGTATTGCTGGTGTCTGTGGTTAATTTATCTACTGAATCATTTTCTTGTTTGCTGTTTTGTTCAGTTTCTGTTTTTGCTTTTTATAAGAGGAAGTGAAAGCACCGAAGTAGGGTAAGATGCAGATGACAAAGCTTGTGACACAAACACCCTCACTGTTTGTCTTGCTGCAGTTGTGGAAGATACAGAGACTGTACTGAATTGCTGCAGGTGAGATCAGGCTTATGAGCAGGGTTTGCCATGAGCTGGTACCCACCATGGGGATTTGCGGGAGAGGATTGTGCTGAAGATGTGGGAGGTCCAGGAATGGCAGGAGAACGTCAGGAAGCCTTGCTGGCAACAGGTCCAGACCTCATGTGAGAGATGCAGGGATAGATGGTTACTGTGGTGTGCATGAGGGATGCTGTGTTAAATAGTCTTAAGGCTATTTAATCTCTGCCTGTTTCTTCTCCCACACATCTATGGGCTTTCCTCATAGCTCTGAAGTTACAGAGCCCACATCCCTATTTGTGAATCAGCCTTCCTGCAGTGGGGTTTTCCCCCAGTGTGTTACAGGTACTTGTTAACCTCCCGTTATGGGAGGTGCCTCATATGTGAAAGAACTTGAGAAAATGTCTCATCATAGAATTTTTAACATGATCATAATTTTATAAAATAGGATTTTTTTCCTGAGTTACTAATAGCATTTAAATCACTTCTAACTCTCCCTTCACTAATGCTTCACAGCCTTGCTTCTGCTCTGTTTTGTGCAACTTTTGGGGCACTTTAATTTGAGAAAACAGCAGTTTGGACTTGGGCTGAAGGTCTGTAGGTGGTAAGTGAATGTATCTTTGCTGAAAGCTTAACTACACTCAGCATAAACCGGAAGAGACCTCTACCTCATTCTAATTGCAGAGGTTTGCTGCACCCTGTGCAGCATCTAAGAGTAAGAGCAAGACCCAGAGGGAGAATTTGTCAGTGGATGTAGGACACGTGGCTTTGTAAAATAGTTCAAGTTGTGAAAGCTCTGCAGTGACAATCTGCTGGTAGGTCTCATTTGAAAGTTTTCATCTCTTTTTGTAATGAAGATGATAGTAATTTATGCATAGATTTTTGTGGCGATATTAGCCTCAAGACTGCTCTGAGTATATACACAAGAAGGCGGCTTCCAGTCTCTATTTTAAGCATCTATTTATGGGGCATGAACAGTTGGGCACATGGCCAGAAAAAGAAAAGATGATCTCTTCAGTTAGTGATAAGGCAACGGATGTATGGGTAGGTTCAAAAATCCTTAATTAGTTCAGAATAAGGTTACGAAAGGGCTTAATTAGCAGCTAGATTAATTGTATCTGAAGAACATAAATAATTTTGTGGCAAGTGGGCTCTGCCTGCAAGGAGATGGAAAACAGAGTAACCAAAGTTGAGCCCTTCCTCTTGCCTTCCCTTTTGCTCTGTGTGGCCTCATACTCTGGATCGTGTAAATGAAATGATACCGTGGGTGGAGTTAAATAAAAGGGAGCTTCAAAGCCATACACAGGTATTTCATGTCTCAGCTAATTTGTATCTGCAATTCCTGCCTGCACAGCAAACTCCAGACTTTTGTAAGAGTCTCAAAAGTGGGAGTTTAGGACTGGAGTCTTTCCTCTGATTTCACATGTCCCAGTTGTTTAGACTGTAGTAGACAGGTACAAAAAATTTCTATAGACCAGTCCATTTGTTTTCATTTATTTGTTATGTGTGACAATGCTCACGGATAAGAGGAAGAAGTGCTGTAATCTTGGAAAAAGCAAGTTTTACCATTTTCCAAGGATGCAACACCTCTAGGAATGGGATTCCCTAGTGCAGTACCAATCAGTGTGTATAATCTGTTTATGTAGATTGTTAGGTTTCTCCCTTGTACAGTTTTCTGTATGTCACTCCTGTCTGTAAGCACTTCTGCATGTGCTAGAGATTTTGGATGCACATCCCTCCCACAAGGGTTCACTGCCGCTGTGATCCTGTGCACTACTAGCGCATCCAGAGAGAGGCTTCCAGCCGGATGGGAGGCGTGGGCTGCCGGGGAACGCAGTGCGCATCCCTGCGCGTGCGGCGCTGTGCCCAAGCACTGATCCCCTGGCTGTGGAGCAGCACAGTTGGCTACGGCAGGGCTGGGCCGCCACTTATGTGCTGAAGAGACAAGTATTCCCATGTAGGCTGAAAAAGGAGAAGAGAAGCATCTGGAAATGGATCACAGGGAAGTGAAACAATGCATGCCGAATTTTATGTTCAACACTCAAGCACTAGTATGCTAGAGGACTTTCCATATATATCCTCCTCAGGTCAGGAATTTGGTTAAAAAATTAGCTTGACAAGCTAGATAAAGCATGTCTCACTTAAAAGTCCTTTCCTACTGAGCATGTTCCCAAGAGGAACAAGAAAGGGGCCTTGTTACATATCATGTTCCCAAAGACAAATGCTAATGTAATGACATCCCAACATCATATAGCAGAAATCTCCTAATGCAATGAGAGTTAGTTATGCTATACTCTGATTTACCTGACATGCTAGTTTTCTTCTTTTGGACAGTGCACATATATGTACATGTATATTTATGTACATAATCATACACAAACACACCAATATACATGTGTGTGTGTATTTATACATATTACCATGCCACACACACACACACATGCACTCCTCAGAATCAATCCCCTGGGCCATGCTTGCTGACACTGTTGCCTTTAATCATCATGGTACTACTCTAAAGGATCTGCTTTCTTCTTTGGAAAAGAAGGGATTATATCTCTGAGAAGATTCCTGTTTTCAGGATAATAGGCTTGCTGATAGACCCACAAGAAGACATTTTCTGATTTTTCAGAATAGCTTTTGTGGCAAAGCCAGTTGCAGTTATGCCTGAGCTCTCCAGATATGCAACTACCCATTCTGCATACGTGCAGTACAGAGCAGTTTGGGGAGGAATCCATCCTGCAGTTTGTATGAAAAACCGGTCTCCTGAAATATAGCATCTCAGATGGTTTCATAAATGTAACTATATGAACTAAATTTTATTGATCACTAGAGTAATAAGAGCCCTTAAAAACTTAGTAATGTGGAAATGATACCACCAAGTCTCAACCAAAGGTATCAAGCCAACTAGTAACTGAGGCAACCGTGCTGTTCTAGTAAGATCTGTATCAAATTGGAGGTATTTCACGGTGATCCTCCTTCGACCTCTTGCATCTAATGGGGATGTCAAAGTTAAGTTGTGATCTGAATGGTATGCAATTGTAAAAGGTCAGCCCTGAAAGTGTTCATACTTTAGTTTCTTGTTTGGTTTTGTGTCTTCCAATTTGAATGAGATTACACTGAGGTCATGTGTATAAAGGAACACTTCTCAATTTTTACTAAGTGGAATTTACTAATTTCTAATGGATGCATGAACATGTGAGGAAAAAAAGTACACAGAAAAGAATAGGGGAAATCTGGGTTACTTATGATTAGCCAAGAAATATTACAATATAGCCATGCCATTATTACCCTGTGCTTTATGTGTGTAGATTCCTTTGTGTAGGAAAAACTAGAAAGCAGAATACTCTGAAAGATCCTCCTCGTCTGTCTTTGTCCCCTTTCTGCTTGCACAACAAAAGCTGGAGAGTACATTAAGAGTAAATGGCAGTAATGCACTGATGGGAATACTTAGAATAAAAGTGGACAATGCCGGCTGGATGAGGCCCTACACTTAAGAGTATGAAGCCTGTTGATTAATCCTTAGATTCTCTTTGTCATGTGTAGCATCCCACACACTTTAAAGTCTAGAAGGGTTATTTGGAAAATTTTCTAGCTCATATGCAATAAGGGCTTAACAAAAGCTGTCTATTTGCAGATAGAGTAGTGACAAATCACCAGGATATTCAGGATATCCCAGGGTTTGAGGGGAGCTGCTAGGAGAGAGCATCAAGGGGAAGAGTCTTCCGTGAGGTTTTGGGAACAAGGCTGAGCTGGAAATTAGCACTATGATTTTTGCCTGTGTTTGTTTCAGTGTAAGGTTTCTGAGGAATATCAATTGAATATTTAGCTTTACTCGACCCACAGTAAATTCTCTTCCTTTATATTTAGAACTGGATACAGCCTTTGCAATTCGTATTTGTGCTTCAGGATACCAAAGGCTGATGACAATGTGAGCTGCTGGGTGGCCTCAGCACACTGTCTCGTAGCAGGATACACTCAGCTGTAGGAAAGCTCGTGGCTACCAGTATGCCTTGGTTTTTATTGCTGCCATTTCCAAGGCTGCCAGCTTGCTCTCTTTCAAAGATAACTAATGGGAAAACTATTGGGGGAAAGGGAATAACTGGATCTATGATTTTTGGTAATTGGTGGCTGTATTTTTCCATATTATATGTAGTTGTTCTTATGAACAGTAAGTTGTTCTTATGAACAGAAGTGCAGTCTTCATTGCCCTGTAGGAGCTCTAAATAGTAATAATAGCAAAGAAGAACATATGTGGACTTGATTAATATTACTAATTATACTGCACTGTACCAAAGGATACTATTTTTTCCTGGCTCCTGTTAATAATCAGTTCTGTCTTGAAGCAGTAGGATCAATAACCTATATATTTTTTTCTCGGGCACTGCAGTTATTGTATTAGCATGAAAGAATTGAGATGAAGAAGACTGCAAATGTTAATTAAAATCCTTTGGAAATTTACCATTGATTGGCTGAAAGTTTGCCAAGTTGGAGAGGTTCAAAGAGCTCAGGACTTGATGCTTTTCATGGTCCTGTTTGTTAGAGGATTTTGGCCAGTCCTGCTGAGCAAGCAGGGCAATATCTTGTAGGTGCATGTCTGGAGCTTTCTTGCCTGCTGCTTGGTGAGGCACAAGCTAGTTCCTGTCTTGGACTCTTTGCTTCAATAGCAAGGGTGCCCTTGCAGGAGCACCTTTATATATCACTGGAGGCACAGCCCCTGTCAGCAGCAGTGAGGGCTGGGGCAGTGCAAGCAGGGCCTGCCTGTTGCACCCACGTTCGGTTGTGATTTAAACTGGCTGTCCTTTGGCTTCAGCTGTAAATTCCAGGCTAATTCCTCAGCAGACAGCTCTGTTCTCCATAGGCATTGCAAGGGCTTGCATCGTGGAGGCTCACTGTGCTGGAGCTCCTGCTTTTGCTGTTTATCCTCTGAGTTTCGTTTTAGAGCCCCTGCACCCATTTCTAAACAAATTATCCATACGAGGTATCCCATGTTTCTTTGGCAGCCTAATGCAACCACAGTGGTAGTAACAGGGATCAAATTTCTGGGATACTCGGATGGCTGTGTGTGCCTGTGTGTGTGTTTATGTATGTCTGAAACTGTCCCAACATGCAGCAATATCACTTGATCCTCCATCCTTGCCCTAATCTGTGATCTGTGATCAGCCATAACACTGACAAAGCGTCAGGCTGCTCTTTTGCTCTCTACAACATTAAATCCTAAAGACAGCCAACTTGTGCTGTTTTCTGTTTAGTGGAGAGTGAGGGGAAAAAGAAATCCCTGAAGTGAAAGTGATAGGATGTGGACGACAGATTCTAATTGCCTCTTTCTCAGACTGTCTATGCTCTGGCTAAAACAGAGTTTCCTGCTGATTCGCATGAAAGAAGAAAAAGCTTTAAATATTGATGTGTATGTGAAGACTTCCTAAAGTGCCCAGACAGACTTGTCCGACTGTGTTTTGCTGAGAGTGTTTATTGTGTTTCTCCTGTTCAGCGGCTACTGGACTCCAGTCAGATTGTGTGGTCCTCTATTGACCATGGCTGGTGTGAAGAGAGCGTGCTGGACATTCTTGCTGGTGGTGCCTGAGTATTTCAGCTACGTTACTAACATAAAAAGATTCCTTCAATATAGATTCCTTTCAATATAGATTTTTGTTGTTCAGTAAAATATTTTATTTTGTTTTTTAACCCATAGAGGCAGCGAGGAATTTTTTTTCCAATGGAATTGAAACAAACAAAAAAACAACCAGCTTATGTCCAGCCACCCCATACAGCAAAGCCCTACTCTCAATTCCCCCTTAAAAAAGGCAAACAAAACAAAAAGACACTCACAACCACCTTAACACTTCTGTATTCCAACAGTACTTGTCCATGGAGTTGTCACTGCTGTGTCATCACTGCGGTAGTTTAACAGCTCTGTGTGTGTCCTCAGATTGTCTGTCTTGGAGAAAGGCAATTGTAAAGACCTGCTATTATATCCTGTATGACCTTTGGGTTTATCATTTAAAATGACCTGCAGCAGTCTCTGCCCAGGGCGTGCAGGTGCTTCATGGCAGAGTGGTTTGAAATGTCACTATCTGTTTTCACTATGTGTATTTTGCATGAAGCTGTTAGCTTAGAATAAGGGAAAACACTTCCTTTGATAGAAACAGATGACAGCAATCTTGCAGGCTGGCTGCTGATTTTAAAAAGTCATTTTCAGTGGCAAGTTGTTTATTTTTTATTTTTTCTCCAACAAGCTTACCAAAAAGAATTTTTTTTTTGGGGGGGAGGAAGGGGTGCTGTGGGGGAAAGGCAGAGGTAACTATTTTTTTGCACATGATGATACTGCTACCATGTAAATTTGTCCAGAGAATCTTTAAACTGCTATATAGGACAGTAAAGAACACAGCATTCAGACGTGCAGGCAGAGTGCATGCGTGCTGCACTCTTTCCTTCAATCTCTGCTACTTGGTCCTTGGATAAAATGATATTTTTGTGCTGTATGCATATGTTGATCATGTTCATATTTTATTTTTCATTTTCGCCCGAAATTCTTAGCTATTTATTCTTTTCCATGTAGAGGTTTTGAATTGTGGTGAAAACATCTTCACAGGTACCCTTTGTATGGCCATTTGCTTCTGCTGGGTGGATCACAACAAGCTCAGGTGATGTTATTTGTGGTCCCTTAGTACCTGACACTCTTCCCCCCTCCCCCTTAAAAAAGGATAAAGCACCTGCTGTTAATAATTTCCTTAGAAATAAGAGCTGCTTTTTAGCATCTTGACCTCTTGCAGGGAGTTGTCTCTTCTGATGGTATGTTCTTAAAAACCTTTATACTTAATTTCAAAAATATTTTTACTTAATATTTCTTAAACATTTTCTAAAAAAAAACCTTATCACTTTTGATATTATCTTAAGTCTAGAAAACAAAACCTTTTGTATTGCTTCAATGTGGAAATGTATAAATTTGCTGTTTTAGGCTTGGCTAATTTGTAATTAAAACCTTTTGCTAATCACCAGTGAGACTTGAAGTGATGATATCTACATTTTTTTTTGTGGTAAAAATGTGGGAAACTAAACCCTTTTGAGGTATTAGTTTCTGAGGGATGGGAACCTCTCACAAATGAGGTGAAAAGAGATTGTAAAACCCGGAAGGTCATTAAAATTTTCAATTTAAATTGATTACAAGGAAATGATATCCCAGAGGGAAAAAAACAATAGATGAAAAGAAGTGTCCTAGCAAGCAAGGGAAGATGAATGCTGCATGTTTCCCCATCTCAGACTGCCCATGACAGACTATGATTGCCTAATATCTTCCTATAAGGAGGCTAATACAAGGCCATAAATCACAGCGAGCAGCTTTCCAAATAACAAAACACTCTGTCTTCTCACCAGGAGCCCCAAGTCGGGACACTGAAGTGGAGAAAGCAAGCCCAGCGTTTCACTGCAGTGACCTGCACTGGGTTTGCAACCCTGGGGGTGAGGGGTTGCGTGGGGAAGGCAGCGGAGAGCTCCGTGTGTTACAGATGCAGCAGTTTGCAGCCTGCTCCTTAGCCCCTTGTGCATAAAGGCGAAGAAGGAAAAAAAGGCAGAGATGATGTTTGTGGCTAGTTTAACACCATCGAATGCTTAAGCTCCCGTGGCTTAGTTTGTGAGAATATTGTTTGTTAGGTTTCCATGTTTCCACAGAGGGTTTCAAACTAGGATCTAGGGAAGCATTATTTGATGTCAGAAAAGAAGGGAAAGGAGAACTTGAGAGACCAGGGCTCTGAAGCCCTATTTAATTCACATAGATCCTAGAGGAAGGAAAAAGAAAAGTTTTGCATAGTGTTATTTATTTATTTATTTAGGACTCGCTCTCAATTCTCCTCTGGCATAAAAGTAGTTAAATATAAATTTGGTTGGTATCTTTTATGATTTCTTAAAAACTATTCTGAGTTTTGTAATAGCCATCCATATTCCATCACTCAAAGCAGACCAAACTTCAGTCTTTCTTTCATGACAAGAAACTAACTGTACAAACTCAAACCTTCTGGATATTTCAAAAGCTTTTTCAGTGTAAATCTGGAATAATCTCACATAAAAATATATTTAAAATAAGAACTTCATCCTGAAACTAATTCAAATAAATTGATGATGCAATTAAGTTAACATGTGTGCTTCACAGAAAAAGTAGTTCTTAAGAACCTCAAGGCCTATGACTGTCTTGCAAACCAAAAATGCCTATTTTGGATTATCAGCAATCTCAAATTGTTTTAGAGGAAGGAATGACTTTTTTATAGACAGTTCATACAGGCAGCAAAGAGGAGAAAATTCCATTTCTCTGAGTTTGGGCATTGTCATCTAAGCCGTACACACGGAAGTTAAGACAATGCCATTGATTGAAATTTATCTCCCTACAAGGGAAGACTTACTTGTGCACAGCTTTAATATATTCTCCTTAGTATTATTTTTTCTTAGCTTTGAAAATGATGCTCTGTTAGAGAAGCCCTGACTACATCAGGTAGATTCCTCCTCATGAAACCTGCGTCCTTTGCAATTAATGCCTTTAGCAGAATATCTTTGGGGAAGAGGTCCTCTGGTCTCCATGGGTCAAAATAGTGGCAAGACTTAATCAGTATTGCAAAGTTAACTTGAAAATCGATTAATGTGGACCTCAAATTCACAGCTCTGAATTTGTTCACACATTTGTTCAATATATAAGCCCTATTTCAACTTCCAAGTTATTAAGTTTATTTACTAAGAGGAATCATTTGGAGTACAAAATAGGAGGAATAGATAAGTAATTTATAATGGAGACTTCTTCAAGATTCAAGAACTATGTATGAAAATAGATCAGAAAATACCTTCTTTCAGATAAATTTCATTACATCCTCTTAAATTGACTTTCTCAGTTGACTTTTAGATTAGCTGAGAATGCAATATTTGAATTAAAAAATAAATAAATAAAATTGCGGGTAGGTTAAAGGAAGGCAAAGCTAGTTTAACCAGAAGCGGCTGCATTGAGCACATGTGTAAAACAAATATTGCTAAGACAGGAATTACTTTGTATTCTAATCATGACCATATTTCCTGTTGTCGGTTGTACAAAAACAGTGCATCAAACATCCAAATGAGTTGAGATGTGTTTTGCTGATTACTGCAGCAGATGGTACATCTCAATTAGCAAAAATATTTTCTGTTGGCTTATTATACTTTTAAATTAAATTCAGTTAGAGTGGAAGATCAAACATAACAAAACAAAGGATTTTTCTGGTTCTTTTATCATTGGACACAGTATTGTACAACATAGTGATGTATTACGCTAAGCAGTAACCAGGAATCGAAAACAAAGCTGCACACTGTTTATTTTTCCCACTGTAATATCAGTACAGTCCTGTGACAAACCATGTTAATAACTGGGGCCTGGGAGCTGAATGTAATTTTGGTTGATTTACACGGAAGCAACCTGGGCTGTGAAAGGATGATGGAAAATACCCCAGCTGCAGGAGAGGGAAGCAGTAGGTTGCACAGGAGGCTGCTTGCAGAAGTTGATGTTGCTGCCTCAAATGAAAAGTAACTGCTTGTGGAAGGGCTTATCTGTTTATGAGGACGACAGGGGGGAGTTGTTTTATCTCAGATTTTGAGGCAAATGCCGGGTTGCTCTAGTAAAACTTCTTAGTCTGCCTGCTGGGTGGGTCAGGCAGACTGGCTTGAGAATAACAGTAAGTAGATAGGAAAATAATGACCTTTTTTTTTCTTCTGCATAGCTGTGTCCCCATCATTCACATCTGTTGTCACTGTTACATTAGCTGTTTCTCCTCTTTAAACCAACGTGGTTATTTGAGAGAGTCTTAAAGTAAAGATAGACCTGAGGTCTATCTAGATGAAGTGAACCAGCGCTCCTGATCCTGCACTCTGCTTACACCTCTCTCCTCTGGAAATTTGGGCCTGCTCAGCTTCTTTACTCAGGACACTTGCACTGCTTTCCTTCTAGTGCATTGGGGCCGTTGGTAAAATCATCAGATTCTGCATTTGTTAGAAACCAGAGCACAGGCTGGGAAATGTGTTTTCCAAGGCCCCTTAGCCATGGAGCTTTAGGGTGTAATATATTAAGTGCTACAATTCTAACTGATCATGCACAGATAGAGTTGTGTAGCCTTGGTATGGTTAAAAAAAAGGGAGATCAAATAATTTTTGATCTGGCAACTCCATGTGAAAAAGTAGATATTTGCATTTGTTTGCAAATGTTTGCATTTCTAAGACTGTTTACGCAGAAATGTGCACTTTAATAACATTATTTTCTTTTGCAATAGATCCTTAATTGATGAAATAGCAGTTGCACTTGCGTTTTGTGCATTTTGGGAGACTCTTCTGTCATGTTCCAAAAACTAAAGGAGTTTGAGGGATTCTAAAGGAAATGGGTTACATATTCATTCTGCAACCTCTTTGTCAATGGATAATGAATTACATCAAAAATGAGTTTTGGGTTACACTAAAGATGAATCTGTCCTTCTTTGAAATAACCACAAATGGGTAAAAGTGGTTTTCTTAGTCATTTTCTCTCTGAATGCTAAGTGTTTAGCATGATACCTCATCTATCATTGTAAATATTTAATTGTAAGACAGCTCCTGACACCTCAAAGTTCCTGTTGCTAGTAGGCCAGTCCGGTACATTTGGAGCAGGCAGTTCTGCCTTTGCTAAACTATTTATTGTCACTAGTATCTCTCTCTTGGCTTGTCTCTTCTTTTTTATTCTTTATTTTTTCTCTCCCCATATGTGTTTTCTTCATGGTGTTTTAACTGTCAGGAACATTGCACAGAGTAACTGCAAGCAATTATTGATTTCAGCCAGATGTGGGGAATGTGGTATGACTTCCAAAAGCGGCTCGAGGGCAACCATGAAAATGACAAATTGTTCCCTGCCTGCTGCTTCTGGCTGAGAAATGTTGTGGGGTGAAGACTTCAAATGCTTACAACTTAGATTATCTTTGCAGCTATACGAAATAAATAATAGCATGTGGCTGAAACCAAGGCTGTGGTATATTTTATTTTAATTCGGTCAGCTGAATGTCTTTAAAGCATATTTCAGAATAACAAAATATCCCACTGTTCCCTGTTTTATAAAAGTGCTTGCAATGAATCAGCAAGTGTTTGCCAACTAGGAGGACTGACACTGGCGACAGTAACTCTGCTTCTGGAAACCGGATTCAGAAATTCAGGTTTTCTGTGAAATATGGATGTTTTTATGGCAGCCAAAAGCTTTAGTTCAGTGAAGGCAAAATATTACCAGCTATTTTTCTGGTAACCTCAGTGGATTCGTTGGTAGGCAAGATGCACTGCAAAACCTCCTAATTCTCATTAATAGAAAACAATTATGTGAGTTGATGCACAGAAGTCAGCATGATCTGTAGAAACTAAATTACTTTTGTGCTAGAGTTGAAATGTTTAGGGCAAGTTCAAAGCCTCTTGTTAAACCCAAGGACCCAGTTGTTCACCGGGGAAAGAGAAGACTTAATCCCGCTGCTACTTCCGCAACATTTTGGTAGTGGTTTTTTTTTTCAGGGAGTTTTAGTTGCTAAGATAACAAAACTTTCTTTATACTACATAGAAAAGAACACTGAGCTCCGTGAGTGAGAGTTCGTTATTATCTTAAGATAGAAACTAATTAGGAGATAAAATTTATTCCCTCAAGGGGGTCCAAGGGAATTCTTTTGTTTCCTACCTACTGACATGTCTTGTTTTTCAAGAATAATGCTGTTTTGGCATGCTGGAAATAAAGAAACAAACGTCAAGAAATACAAAATCTAAAATGCAAATTTCAGTGGTAATTTGCCCAGGTTGCATTTGTTTTAAACACAAAATCAGTTATGTAATAAGAAAGATTTAAAAAAAAAAAGGCAACACAGAATTATGTTAGCGCAAAGTGCTTCCCTGCTTTGAGGTTTATTTTTAGGTTTACTCGAGCACCTACAACATTGTGCATGCTTGTTTTGAATACAACTTTCCTAGTGTTTAAAGGGCATTTTCTCCTGCTATGCTGTCCTGCTCCTGGTTTAAATGACTGCAGTTAACCAAGATAACCTGGATGCCCATCTGTTATAGTGCCCTGGATTTTGGCCTTGATTAGTGGTGTTGCTTGCACTCGTTAATTATTAGTAGGTACTGCTGCTGCTCTGCTCTTTGCTCCTTTCAGCCCTTCGTTCTGCCTTGCCTAGTGAATAATGATGGCAGGGAAATAATGTCTGTGTGGTTAAAGGGTTGCAGGCCATTTCATGAGCATTATTTCTGAAGCAATCCTCAGATTTTACGAATGTAAGCCCTAACTCAAAAGGAATGGAGTGTCAAATGAATAAATACTCCGCCAGGTGTAATGGAGTTTGGAGAAAGCCTTCACAATTGTGGTCTTGCAAGTGAAAAACACAGGTCAATAGCTTTCAACATTAGCAACACTTTCAGTGGTGCAAGACTGGAAGCCAACGCGGCCGATGCCTTTTAGTGCTGCCCAGCAAACTGCTGAGCTGCTTGCAGGGAACCCTAAAAAAAAATCCCACTGGTGATTTTCAGGATTTCACTGCATATTGCATGCATATCTTCTGGTAAGCAAACAATGCCATCCGTTAACAATAATGCTAATGCCATCTTTTCTCACAATAAGAAATTATATATTAAGACTGTTTATGATAATTTTTACCAACTGCTAAACTAGTTTACTTTAAATTCGTCTAAACCAAATTATTCAAATTGACTGTAGCTGCTCTCTTAGGAATTTGGGCTTTGTGATTTCAGGAGGTCTTTAAATTGAGATAATTAAATGTACAAAGTTGCTATTTAAATGCTTGTGTATATATGTCTGTGTATGTATGTATGTATATATAGTACATACAGGGAAAGAGAAGTATGGAAGGAAGAGAATAGAGTACTTTGATCCATCAAGAGCATTAATATTAGCTTAATGTATTTCAAAAAATAGAGTTTTATCTCTGTGAGGTAGTAGAATTAGGAAGAAAGAAAAGAGGAAATAAGAGAGGAAGTACATGTCTAGGCAGTGATGTAGCAGAAGACCTTAACCAGCCTTCTGTTCCATGCTCTTCAACACAAGCTTGTATACTTGTTTCTCTTGCAGTGCCAGCTAAGTTGAAGTTTTCCTAATGTCTTCTGCTCTTGTTGTCTCAGTTTTCTGCTGTAAGTGCATCACTGCATTGGCTTAATGCAAACAATCTGCTCTTTTCTGCTTCGTGGGGGGAACCATTTAAAGCTACAGAACCTGTTGACTCTGCAAGTTTTTTAGGTGCAATCAGCTCTGTTTCCATGGCAGGTTTAATTAAAACAATAGATCTCTCATTGTGTCTTCTATTTAAAAAAGTATTTAGGTAATTGCAGTGGTGCATCTTTTTTTCTTTATTTTTCACAGCCTTGTATATACCGTGTAACTGCAATTTAATATTAGAAGTCCAATGGGAAATAAGGTAGTCATGGAAGTCATGGAAAGGGTCATACTGAAAAATATTGATTTTTAAGTATCCTGTTTGCAGCATAAACAGAGACAAAGCTCACGGAGAGCCCAGAGCGCACCTGGGCTGTGGAGCACAGATCCCTCCCCTCTCCAGCTGGTTCAGGCTTCTTCCAAATGGGCGGCTGCCGCTCTTGTGTGCGGCTGTTACTGAGCAACAATCCGTGTACACAGTTGGTTATTGCTGTTGGGGCTGCTGATCCCTCATCTGTTTTGATTCTGCCTGGATCTATGGGAGGAAAACAATGCAAAACCAGGGTGTCTGTAACGAAGGAGCAGCTGTCCTGCTAAACTTCCGTGGGAAGTAAACAGCTTTTGAAAATTAAGAGTTTATTTGTCAATATCTATGATTCACAATTTTTAGCAACAAATAAGAAAAAAGACCTAAACAACCTAATAAGTTTCATACTTACTTTGGCTCTCTATTCAGTCAGTATTCCTTTGTGTATTATAGTTGTTTTTTCTTTTTTTTCCTCCTTTAGAGGAGAGCATGGTTTTGGCAGATGTTAAGTTTTCTGACTTAGAAGTATTAACATCCATGAAAGATGATGGTGTAGACTGCTGCTCCAAAGTTATTCTTTTTCTTCTGCAATCTGAGTAATTCTTTACAAATTAAATACTACTTTTTTCTTGCTTCAAAATGGTGCATCTCAAGTTCGACTCTTTCATGTGCATGTAGACAATTTTAGAAGTTGGACAGTTAAATATGGTGATAGGCTTGTATTTGAATGGGTATTGGGGAAAAAAACATACAAAAATACAAAGTAGGAAAACTTGAGTCCCAGTGACTGCTCTCAGGTTGGCCGCTGAGTTCTGAAAAGCCATCCCCCAGGTGTTTGTGTGCTGGGTTCTCTTGTGTCCTGCCAAGATTTGCTCTTGCTCGTACCTAGCTAATATACTGCTAGCAACTGTTTGAAGTGGATGTATTGTACATACATAGCACATTATTGCTATAGGTACACCCCTTATATCAGCAACAGTATCAAAGCTCAGGGTAACTGATGACAGAAATTTTATAAGCAAGTGCTTTGATTTTTAGGCATCTTTGAAAAATGCCATTGCATTCTTAATTAGTGATATAAACTAGAAAAAAAAAGAAATTAGATGTGTTTTAGGTTTACAGCAGAAACTAGAATCCAGAAAAAGCACCCAAGAAAATATGTATGTACTTTCAGCAAAATGTTCGTTTCTGCTTGAGAAACAAATACGATTATTCTGGGTAAATAGACTCCAGGAGCCCTTTTCATTTTGTGGCTCCTTATAGGTATTTCAATATTAGAAAATGTAATGTCTTTTCAGGGACTTGAGAGGAAAAAATAGGAGCAAAACCCCAAGGGCTAGTTTATGGAATCTGTGTTTTTGAAGCTTGGCCAGTTGACAGAGAATTAAGAACATAATTCTTATTAAGCACCTGAGATGGTTAAACAACAAAAATGAAGGACAATTTCTCTTGCAAAAAGACAAGAGGTTGCAACCTGCAAGAACGCACTGTTACTGAGCAAAGGTAAATTTGGACTAAATACCAAGAGAAGTTTCCTGACGTGGGCTTTTATTAAACTGTGCAACTGAATCTCAAGAGAAAAGATAGGAGTGATGTAGGTTGAGACCTTTAAAACAGACTGAGAAAAATGCGAGGAGAACGTGCTCTGGGGAACGACGCTCAACTATCACAGGGCTGGATGTTAACTTGCTGTGTCCTTCTCGTTTACACCTTTCATAATTCCATGGCTCATTAATAGCACCCTGTTTTCTCTATCCTCTCTTATCTGCAGTCAGTTAATGGAAAGACTTTTATCCCAAAGCTGACGCAGCTGCAGGTCTATGGCAGAGCGCTGACCAGCAGCATTTCCTTGCGAGACTGCTTGTTCACCTAGACTTCTGTTGCCTTTGTTGTTGTTTTATTATGTCTCTTAAAAGAGATGCAGTTATTTAGTCTCATGAAGAGTAATTGCAAAGCCTTTTTCTGCTCTTCTCTTTCTTTTTCTTTCTTAGAATACAGAAATTTGACTCTAATTAGAATAATCCCAAAATGTACTGAGTTGGGGTTTTTAGAACAAAAATGAGTGTGCTCTTTCTGCTTTCAAGCATTTTGATACTTAAGCTTTTTACCAGATGATTTCTATCATGAGAATATGAAACAAAAGGACTCTAATCTCTAAAATATTTGAAAACAGGACACTTTAATTATTGGAGAAGTTGCATTTAAAAAATGGTTTTATGACTCTTCTGCTCAAAGACTAGTTACCAGCAGAATTCTTCAGCTTAAAACCCTGTTAGAGTTTGAGACTCTTGCTCGTTTATTTTGTAACTGCACTTGATTTGCAGCCTTGTACGAGGTGTCAGGTCTGTCAGCTGCCAGGGGCATTAGGAAGCAGGGCGGGAGGAGCCTCTTCCCCAGCGAGCCTCGTGTGTCAGCAGAGCTGCCCTGCGGTGCAGCTGCCGCGGGACGGCATGGGGTGTGCAAGAAGCCCCCCGCGCTTGCTCTGGCCTGGGCTGGAACTTGGAAAATCCCACACAGGATCAGTTTTTCACTGTTAACAACTTTGTCATTTTAGTGCCTAGCAAATGTTTAGAAAAAGACACATAACTTTCCATTTTATAAAATACTTAATAGATGGAGAAGATGTGTGGTGTTTGAACAGTTTATGTAGTACTTTTAAAATCTACTCTGTACTATTTTATGTTACTGGTGCATGGTGAATTGTTGATTCAATGTATTTCAAGGAAACCCACAACTGAAGGAGCACAGTTTGCTCGGTAGCTGCTCCTCGTCCCTCTGCAGAGGAGACACTTGGGTGCTGCAAGGTTTTCCAGCTGTGCAGACATCAGCATGAGGGTTATTTGCTGCCCTCAGGCCCATTCGTTTCCTTAGTGATTTCTTCCCAGGCTATCTGAAGAGTTCAGCTGAAGAATAAGGCTGAGCTTTCTGGCTTTTCCCTCGGTGGCTTTGCCCCTACGGTGGTTGCTTGGTTTATTACCTGTTACTTGGATCTATATCTGGGACAGATGACAAATGGTAGCTATAACACGGATGTTGTAAGAAATAACAGGTTAAAAGCAAGTTTCCTGAATTCTTCCATCTTATCTCAGTCATTATTGATGTTGAATTTGTTGATAAAATCCTTCAGGTAATTTGCTGTAGCTGAAACTAAAGACAAGCATATAAGAGCATCTTTTGCTTTCAGACTTTTCTTGCATAATGATATTATGCTTATAGGAGAAATAAGATATTTATGAAACATTATCTTATGAAACTAAACTTTACTGTCATCAGACAAAATTACCCCTTCCCTGTAATGTGTATGGAATGCATTACCTTCCATGTACATGCGAATGTATCTGGATTTTGCATAGTAGAGTTCTATAAGAATTCAGATGCTCTGTAGGCCCAAAATGTAGGGGTTTTTTTTTAATAAAAGGCAAGTTGATAGTCAGTTGCCTGCCATTATTATTCTACATAAGAGTGGTAAGTAAAGGGAGTATAGCTTACCTGCCTCATAAAATATGGACAATCAGTGTGTGACAATCAGATTTATAAAATAACAATATTGCCCAAATAAAAGATGGCTGCAGCTACCACCTTTTTTCCTCCTACACTTGTTTTACACCATTGAAATGGAGGTGTATGTTGGAACAGTGTTATGATTTGGCAGTGGAGAGACAGCTTTATAATTATTTTAGTCTGTGGTTGTAACCTGAGGTTTGTAAACTGTTACAAAGGTATTGCAGATGGCCTATCTTTCCAGAGCAGCTAATGAGATGTGTAGGGAAAGGTGTCCCTGAGGGAAGCTGGTGTGGAAAGGGAAAGAACGAGGCCTCTGTAGTAAGACTGGGATGGAAAGGATTAACTTACAGAACCCAATGACAGAGCTGCCTGTTGAGGAAAAAAGGAAGGTGCTGATGAGTTTCATCCAGATGCTTCATTGGCCTTGAGAACATTCTACAGTTAAAGATTGGGGTCCTCTTCTTGCTATCCTGCACATTTGTACAGCCGGTGTTGTAGAAAGTTCCCAGCATTTTGGTTTCCAAAAATATTCTTTCAGATTAGGCTGCACCCTGAGCTGTTGATATATATGAGAGCAAAAAGCCTTGAAATCCCTGGTCCTGATTGCATTAATTAGAAGTTATAAATGAATTCAGTGATTGATGAAACAAGAACATTTAGGTCCCAGATATGACCACATTCCATGTCCAAGGAATTAAATAGACTTTGACTAAAAATAGAGCTTTCAACTTGCTATAGATGTATTTTAACCATGACCCCCACTCTGGAAACACAGGCATATGACTCCCCTGGTGCCCTCTCCCTGTATTTTTTATGCTTTCCATTTTATGAGAAAGATAAGACAATCAAGACCTTTGGCTCTGTGCTTTAAAGTGCACCTGAGACATTCATTAATGGTCAAGAAATTGTGTGTCTTATTGGTTAAATATCACATACTTATTTATGACTCCATGCTTCCTTCTAGGGCTTAAGATGTTTACATTACCAGGCAAAGGAATATCTAATATAGGATTATTTGGACAAATTGTTTTTAAAGGAAAATTACACAGAGCTTCCTAGTGGTAGACTCTTTATTCCTGCACCTCTCTGTTCTCTTTTAATATTATGTCCTCAGCTATCTAGTGGGTTTTTTTTTTTTTTTTTGCTTTTACTATTTTAAACTGAATTTGGATAGGCCACAACTGTTGTTACCCTCCCATATATTAAAAAGGCAGCTGGGTGATGCTAATGTATTTTGTAAACTGAGCTAGGAGCATGATGTTTCGATGGTAAGTCATGCTGTAGTGACTCTCATCCTGCTCATCCTCAGTAGTCATCAGGAGATGAGACATTAACCACCCACAGTGCTCTGCAAGTCACTGATAAAGCAGGCACCTGCTCTTGAAGTGGACTTTACTCCCAAATGCAGGTGCTTCTAAGCATTGGCCATATTCATTAGTACTTACAGTATTCATTTTAGTAGAGGGCACTGAGAAGAAGATCCTTAGTGTAGACTGGAAGTGATTGATTGACACACATCTTTTCCATTCGGAAAAATCATCTGATGACAGTCTCTACAATACACGCTCCATTTTAAGCCGGTGGTCCCCTCTGTTTTTGAGAAATCAAAATAATCAAAATAACTTTGATAGCATGGTTGTATTGAGCATATTTTTAAGTTACTTTAAGCACTATTGCTGGTTTTGGTGCTTTTGTAGGTGCAACATTTGGTGACATAGGGTTTTTTTCAGTAGTTTTACAGATATTTTGTCTTGAAATCTGGTATTGACATTAACCAATGGCGAAGTATTAGCCAACGGGCAGGTTAGACTTTCCAGCTGAATTTAAGTGGTGTTTTAGCCCTTGGCCTTGTTTGCTTTGGGACAGATGTTGGTGCCATGCGAGTGGCACAGGCCCCTGGCAAGCACTAAGTGGATAAGTGGGTCACCCTCTCCGGAAAGTAACAGCCCTGCCTGCTTGTTTTATGTCATTGAGGAGGACTCCGTTCTTTCATCCCGTCTGTACCATATATGGTTGCAAGGTCCCTTAGGATTTTAGGAATGTATTAAGATTTTGGTAAAAATTGGAATTATCTGAAGGCTTCAAAGACAAATTTCTGATCTGCCAAATTTCTGATCTGCTTGGATTTAGTCAATGTAGGTGCTCTGTCCTCACTGTGTTCCTTCTGTCCTTTCATTCCAGTTTGAATAAGGAAGGGAAAGCAGAGCTCTCTGAAATTTAATACACTGGAGCCAGGGCCCTGTCCCTGCCACTGACGTGGCTCCCAGCCTACCTAATCGTGAGTGCTCCCTCCCAGCTTCCTGAGGGACGGGTTGTGCCTGCCCAGCTACCCGCCAGCTCCCCGAGTTAGCAAATAATAAAATAATAAAAGCAATCGCTTATCCTGCATTCCCCTTCTCAAAAGAATATTCACCCTGCGAGATGGAGAAACATGAAGGATCTCACTAGGGGGTTTCTTATTTCTTTCAATGTTATGTGGACAGTGTAAGAAACACAGAGGAACATAAACCTCTAGGGAGGAGAAAAATGGCCTCCTCTTGGCACTGCCTGGTGTGGACTTAATTTTGTGGTGTTTTTTCCTTTGTGGTGTGGACGAGGCATAAATTATTGTGGGTTATAAATGGAAGGTCTGTTATCTGGTGTCTGCAGAGAACAGTCTGCATGATGAAGTTGTCTTCCATTTAAAGTAAAGCTGCCTGTTTGTTTTCAGAATAGGATCAATTTTGCTATCCAGAAACATCAGGATTTGCACCGCTGTGTCAAATAGTTGCTCTGCTTATTGGCCTGACTCTGTCAGTGTTAAGGAATGCATGTTTTAAAGCGAGTCAGCAGAAATAATTTGTTATCAAGCAGAATTTTGTGAGCAAACACTTACGAGAAAAAACTTCTAGATTTAGAATACATTCAAAAAAGTGGTAACTGTTTTCTGTTATAAGCAAGAGTCCTTGTAAGCAAGAGCTCCTCTTAGAGCCAAATGTGCAGGATGGTTTTACATCTAAATAAACAGACTTCAGAATTTATTGAAGGAGATTCTTGCATGTTTGTCAAAGAACTTGGATTTTCATTCTTTTACATGACTGATAGTGCAAATGGCTTGATGTATGGAGGCAGCTTGATACATGTCCATGATCTAATAATTACATATGTAACTGAGGTTAGTAGTTATTTTGATTTAAGAACTCCTGCAGACTGTAAATAGGAGTTTGTGTGCATTTTTTTCTTGTACATCTGCGAGATCCCTCTGAGCCTGAGGTGATCCCAGACACTGTGGGGCCGGGGCTGACCCACAGGGCCTCCCCGAGTCGGGTTGCTATGTGCTGGGCAGGGTTGGGGATGCCAGGGGCTTGCCTGGCTGCTGCTGTGTGGGCTCTCCTAGAGCTGTGACCCCTGTTGCAAAACCTCTTTCATTGCCAACTGCTGCCTATCTTCGGTGTGAAGAAGGAAAGAAATGGACAACTTACCCTCAATGTCTTTAACCATGAATTAGTAATTGTACTCACTGTAGCATTGAATGAATATTACTCTGTGCTTGGAGTCATGAACATGAAGGCTTCTAGAAAAGGAAACCTTTCAAAAGCAACCTGAGCTTACTGCCCCACTCTCTCTACATCTCAAGACTGTCCAACAGAAATTAATATTAAAACCATGGGCCAAAGCTAGATTTGTACTTAATGACTATTGCTCAGTCAGCTGGCAGGTCAGCAGTGCTGGCCAAGCACTGCAGTAATATCAACCAAAGCAACCAATTGTTCTTAGTGTAATCAGCTCTTCCCGAAAGCGTGAAAATTATGAAATGCCTTGAAGCAATTTCTTGTTCCGTCTGTGTCTGTCACCTTGGCTGGGTAGCAGTTCCTCCGTTTAGCCTTGGAAACTCCATAGATTTTATGTACCTTTTATGTATCTCTTAAAGCTTAGCAGGTAGCAAAGTATAGTCACCTTTTGTGATTGTAAATTAGATATTTTATTAAGTTTTAACGCATCTCCGTTTCAATAACTCTCTTCCTGCTGTTTTTCCTCCAGTTTATTTTTTCAGATTATTTTCTCTAATGTTGTAAATGTTAGGGAAATATTTTGTTTTGCTCTCACTGAAAGGGCTATAATCAGCTCTATTGTACTAAAAGTTTCACAGTAGAATATGCTGGTGTCGCATCTCTCAAATATATAATTTGTGACAGACAGAATCTTCTCAGTATTTGTGATTCTGTCTCATATCTGAATTAATAAATCAAGAATCCATTATTACTGTGAATCAGTGCTACAAAAACTTGGACTCAGGCTCTTGCTGAGTTCCTAAGAAGTGAGTGAGCGCTGAGCTGATGTTTGAAAAGATGGCTGGGAAAATGCCTGTGCGAAGCCATCGGGATCCGCACTGAGATGCATGTGGCTTCCCTCCTGCTCGCTCTGATTTAGTGAGAAAAACAGCAATTCTGGTCTGTAGCTTGGTTTATGTTCACTTTAGAGAATATCAAATAGATTATATTTCAGGAATATTTAAATATACATATATATATATATATATTCTATTTCCATTTATTTATGTGCCAATGTTTCAGTAATACTGACAAAATCTAGTTCTTTCTTATTACTTATCCAGGGAGCATCCAGGGATGCTTAAATATACCCTGTTCATTTTCTGCTGAACAGCAAGTGTTCGGCATTTTGTTTGTTTGTTTATTCAGCAGAAGTCCTGAACAGTTCCCACATCCACGCTGGTCCGTTGGCACGTTGAAGTGGAGCTCATTAACTCTCCAAAGTTGCAGAATGCCGAGCGGTGACAGGGCGTTGATTACATTTGTTAACTGTGGAAGGAAATTGAGTCAGCTCTGGG
>JAUBOD010000125.1:377315-401676 GCA_032353885.1 Nothura maculosa
GAGCTTCCTACCTTAACTGGCTTAATTCCTTTGGATGTCTGTGAAAGACACTGGTGAGATTATCATTTTACAGCTGTATAATGGGTTACTTCAATGTATACATTGGAGGTGATAATAATTTTATTCATAAAGGTATTAAACAAAATACATCATTGTGTTAGCTATCTGGTATTGTTCCTAAGATAACTGGTTGAAGTACTTTTTGAATAATATTTCTGTCCCAGGAGTCCTGTGAGATAAAGAACTGAATTTTTCCACAGATGGTGAAACTGATGCCCTGGATTATTATGGTTGAGACATGAGATGCCCTTCTGTCAGAGAACTGCACGGGAATTTCCCTGTGGAATTCCTTTAGGCTGCTTTACAAATCCCATCTCAATAAAGACTCGTGATAACTCAAAAGTTAATGGAGGAGCTGGAAGGAGAATCTGGAGTCTTTACCGACATCTTAATCTGAGACATAATTATTTGTGGAATTTTGTCTGAAGACAGAATGAGCTTTGCAAACTTTAAAGCTGAACAAAATGATAAATGCACAGTTATGCATTATGAAAGAACTTTCTGGTTTTCCATTTTTTCTTTTTTTCCTGACTCTTTTAAAGGCTTCATGAAGTTCTCAAATATATGAAGCATTTTTGTAACAATAACTTTGGCTTTCTAGTGCCTAAATTTCCTCTAGGATCCTAAGTGTTGCAGAAATAGAGACTTGTTTGTGATAAGAATTTTAGTTCTTAAAAGATGAATGGTTTAGAGCATTTCCTTTGTCTGTAGAGCTGAAATATGGCATTTTCTCCTGTGATCGTATTTTGTGATTTGGAAAATCATAGTTTTTGAGGGGTTAAACTAATCTTAGCACTCACAACTCTAGTGAGCTAAATATATCCTCCATAAAAATTGATTGTGATATTGCTTAAATCATGGAAAGGCTGTTTTGCATGTTTTCAATGTACTCTTTAAACTGTTTTGTGTATTTTAATGACCAGTAATGAGTTATGGTATACACACCAGAACTGAGCAAAAGCTCTCAAAACCTTTCCCAAACAGAAGGAGCCTTTGTAAGGACAGAACGAGCTCTCGGACGCCAACTGCAGCCTTAGTCTTTTAACCCCGGCTCAGCTAGTGCCGCCTCTGCTGGGCAGCAGGTTCCTGCTGGCCCATTTCTTGGTTCTTTTCTGCTGGGGCTGAGATGAGATGACCCACACAAGGGACAGGGGCTACAAGCTCTGCAGTGTTTGTTGCACTGCACAGTGCTCTCTGGCCGGTCACCCGGCTGCTGACTCGAGCAACGTGAAGCCTGCAAGTTCACACAGGGTTTTCCTATGGCTGGAGGCATTTTCTGCTCCGCTCAGTCCCTTTGGCTCTTTGCTCTTTATCAGGGGTTTCCTTAGCACAGGTGACTTAATCAATTGGAGCCAACCTCAAAGACTGTGTTCACTTGCTGATTTTTATATTAGTAGCTGTTTGTATCACAGCTGTGCAAGATAAGCCCTTTACATCTCTCTCTCCATATGGATCTTAAAGCATGCTCAGAAGAAGGGTTAATATAATTTTCCTGACTGATGTGACTATGGAATTGGGTAGATATGGCAATAAAGGCAGTGATGCGCAAGCACCTTTGAAAAATAGGCTTCACATGTCAAAAAAAAAACACACCAAACAAACAGTTTTGGGGTCACTCGTCAGGTTTCCATCTTAACAGCTACTTCAGGCAGGCAGGTGCTGGAACCAGTAGTGTCACGATGCCCTTGTCACAACATTCAGGACTAGGTATGTCCATGGTCATCATGTACAAGGTCTGTGCACGGACATGCTGCCGAGCCCGGCTGTCTATCCAGAGGTTGCATGGACACGTGGAGATGCGTGGTACGGACTGGGCCTCATGTATGCGGTAAAGGGGCAGGGAGAGCAAGTAGCAAAGGTTCCATGTGTCACATGAGGCATGAGAGCAGCCCTCCACTGTCACAGCTGAATAGAATGTCAGCTAAGTTTTATGAAGTTCTGTTTTAGATTCTAAATAGAAAAATTCTAGAAGGAACATAGAGGCTAAGCCTATAAAAATTAATTTTAAAAGGCTTTACAAGACATGAGTATCTGTTCATCTCTTTGCTACTGCAGTTTTTCTTACAGTTTTGGGGATGTTGAGGTTATTTTAAGAGCACCCTGAGTCTGGAAGGAAGAAATTTAAATAGAGATTTATATATGTTCATTTAAGTCTCAGGTTAATTAAAGGTCAATATTTTGGGAGGGATTAAGAAAGGAGTAGTTTCAATGGGACAAACCTCAAAGAGATTTCAGTGATTTATCCATCCATGTGCATTTGTGTGTGCATATGAAGTATGGTACTTAAACACCTATTACAGAAAACAGCACACTTGGGATTTGGATAATAGATCACTTTAATGTATGAATAGGTTACATTCCTGACTACTAGTTGGGGAAGTATTAGTTCATACGATAAGGAGAATAAAGTAAATTGCCAAGAAGACTTATAGGATTGCAATTCAACGAAAGTATTGATTAAAAGAGGAGGAACTCCATTTTTATAAACTTAATCAACAGTGATGTTTGATATTCAGCTACTAGTCTGTAAAGCAGAAATAGAAGCTTTAAAAGCCTGTGGGGAAAAAAGCAAGCAATCTTTGTGTGATCTTTAAAACAGAATCCTACAAAAACACTAATGTAGTTTTCCAGAAGATTCGAAGGATGAGATGTAAAGAAGTGCAGAGAGAAAATTAGCCTTCCTTTGGGTTTGTTTTGCTCTTGTTTCTTTGTTTTTGTCTTGCTATGCAGCTTCTTGACTGGAAATGCAATTTCTACAAGCATTTGCTATATTTAGAAATAGCTGACTTATTTTATTATGCTAATATTCCGTTCGTGTGCTATATTTCCATAGTAATCATCTGATAATCAGTTCCACCAAGCAGTAGGTTGCTGAGCTGCATTTAGAGCGTCAAGTGCCTTGGCCCAGAGTCAGCGCCGGGGGAGCGCTGCGCCGCACAGGTGCCACTTGTGTCACAGCCATTAAGCAAGAAACCCCAGTCAATTGTGCTGTGTCCTTGCAAGCTGGCAAACACTACAGGCACCTCGGCAGAAAAAAGGCACCGCGCTCACATGGCCAGTGTTCATGAAGAGCTGGCCGGAGTCTGAAGGCAGCTCTGAAGAACCTGTGTCGCTGGTTGTGTCTTAGAGCTGTCATGTTTTCGACTAGTGCCACTATTCGGAATTTCTCTACTGCAATTTTATAGTTTGTTTAAAGAGATTTGTCAGTGATTGTCTGATAGATGTTTAGCTAAATCAGTTTTATAGTGATAGCAGGAAGGAGGTTCCTCATAATACGGGCTATGGCTTTGGTTTTAAAATTAAGAAGTGTGCTGCCTCCTTGATGTTTAATCCGTGGTGACAACAGTTGGCTCAGTGGAATTATTTCTGACTAACACACACGTGAAATTATTCCAGAGACTCTCAAAGGTCTCATATTCCTTTCCTGTGATTCTTCCCTCTTTTCTGAAGGGTTATTATTGCACCAGTGCTAAACTTTCTATCACAGATTGCCTGACACCTCAGAAAACTTGGTTGGAATCTGCAACACGGCTGCTCAAAGTAGTTTCTCACCCTTGGAGTGGATATTTTGTTGTTGTTGCTATCTGATGCACTAGAATAATATATGCACACAAAGATGCACAGAGCGAGGCTGGGGTCCTTCTACTACTGCTGAGCAAGAGCTGCTGCCCCCAGCAGGAGCTGTTTTGTCTAGGGAAGGGTGAGGGCCTTCCCTAGACAAGCCAAGGAGGCACTGAGGGCTCGTGGGGCAGGCGGCGATTTGCTTGCAACCCGTTGGCAGTTTGAGAAAATGCATGTCTGCCTGTGTGTCAGTCTTCTACCAAAGCCTTTAGTGTACAAAGTTCAGTGTTTATTTATTTAGCTATATAAAATAGAAATAATAAATCTTATCTGTATATTTTCTTGCTCGTATGAATTTGAGTAATCTGTGTTTCTGCACATACAGATATATACATATCTGTATGTATAGACAGCAGAGTTTCTGCTCTTCAGAGGTGAGTCTGTAAAGGAAAATAAAAGAGCTTTAATGGATGTTTAATACTGGTGATGAGAATTACATATCTAGCCTGTAGTCTCCAGTGTGTGTATAAAGAAGGTTTATTTAGTGTTTCTGGTATTACTGGCTTGCATAGCCATTTACTCTCCTGATAAACTGCTTCTGGTTAATACAGAGTAATCTAGCAAAGTTAGTTTGCCTGGATTTCAAAATGTTCTTTTCCTTTTCATGACAAACTAAGAAGTCCTAGTAATTTTAATTATTTTCTGTTTCCTAGGAATATATCAGGCTTTGCAGGTGCGGGATAAAACAGGTCCTTGCGTCAAAGATCTGTGATTTGAGTGTTTTTATATTTTCAGATGTATGCTTCTCAGAAATGATTCCAAAGTCAGGCATTTTAAACTTTTGTTGCAAATACAACTAGGGGCTTGCTCAGATTCAGCTTATTTCTGATAGAATTTTCTCTAGGGTGAGCTCAGAAAGTGGCGAGGCCCAAGAGAACATGCATTTTTTGCCTGTGTTAAGTTTTATCCCTGCAGCCAGCCAAGCGTCGCCTCCATCGTTGGGGTGGTCGGCCAAGGTGCTACGACTCCACTGCTCGTTTCATACGTGCCCTTAACGGCCCATCCTTGTGCCACGTGGGCTTCCACCAGGAAGGGCAGAGCAAGCCAGATTCAGCAGTATCCTACAAGAGCACTTAATATGCTCGAGAAGTCAGGTAGGGAAACAAGACATGGAGCCCCTCACCAAGATACTTGTTTCCTGTTGTGGCAGTGAATCATGGATCTGCCATCACATACTGTCTGCTCTCGCCCTTTCAGAGTACATGCCATTAATGAACATTGGCATGACACAAAATCAAAGCTAATTTCATTTTGTAAGGGACACCCGCAGCTGTGACTCTTGCTGTAAATATGATTGTGTTGTTTTTCTGTCATAATGATGGGTAGGCACATGTAATGTTAATAAGATAGTTATCATCTCTAGCAATGATAAGTGAGAACAAGGTCAACTTGTATTGTGTAAAGCTGAGAGTTTGTGTTGGAATAGGCTGGCAGGGAAGTTTATAGTTATTCATCATACTAAGACGGTTCCCAAATCAGCTGCATTGTTTTTTGGCTGATTAATTTGGAATAGTTGGATTAGGTGTTTAAAAGTTGACAATCAATATTATGGATTATAAAGGAAGCCTGCTATAATGCTTTTTCTGCAGCAAAACAGAAGGATAACTGGAATGAGAGTCATACACAGAATTTATCAGTTCACTTCAGGGTTTTTTGGTTTTTTTTTTTTTTTGATGTCAGGTCCTCTGCACATAGTCAATGGCAAGTGCAGGGCCTGGATCTGTGTGATAAGATGGTGCTGTTATTAATTGCCCCTGAAATGTGATAAAGGGAATTTATCCTCCTCAGTTCTCAATTGAGTTTATCCTCTTCTAAAATCTCCTGTCATCAGAGAATTTATTATTATATCACAGTGTAGACTAGAGGACAGAAAGTTGAAATGAGCAACTGCTGCCAGGATCCCACAGTCACATCTGGCCACTAATTCTTCTTCGTATTCATTTATTGATCTGTGACAAGCCTATGGGGGAAGCTCTTTCTTTTCCTGAGCAAAACTTGCTCACACGTTGTATGGCCGTTATTAGCAATAACTGCGTGAATTAGGGATTAATATAATGGAAAATTCTTGCTCTTTCCCTGGTGCTTTTGTAGCGAATTTTGAAATCCTGCCTATATGTGGCAGATTTACACTCTACTTTAAGAGAGCAAACTCTTTTTTTTCCCCCTGTTATTTTTCCTGAAGATGACTTTTTTTTTTTAAATATGATCTGCCATTTATGTGATCATGCATAAAGGCTAATGACTTTGCTTTGTTTTGAGTATGTGCATAGTGTTTGCTGAAGTGAGAAAGATTCTTCTGGTCTACTTGCAAGCTTTAACTTCAAAGCTCTGTGCCAGAACACTGCAGTTCTTTCAAGAACAATATTGGTATTGGCTGAGTTACTCCATACTGTAAATCTAGAGTAATGCAGTCCATACTGCATCAAGTCTAGCATTCAAGTCTAGGCCAGTATCAGCTACGTAGTGATCTAAAGTTTAAGTGTGCAAAACCATGATCAGAATTCTGCTCTCTATATAAATAATTTATGGCCAATTTTGGACCTGCAAGCGAAGAGACTCCATTGAAGACCCCTTTTGAATGTTATGTTTCCTCTAAGAATAATGGCATTTTCATAAAAATTCTTTTTGACAGAAAAAGAATACACTTCACACATATAAGTGGGAAAACTTTCTTCAAAAAAATGCTTATTTTAAAATCTTAGGTTTTTTTTTTTGTTGTTTGTTTGTTTTTTTTTTTTAGTCGATTCCTGTGTTGCTTTCTTACTTGCAGGTTAGTGGCTGAAACAGGGACTGTTAGAAACAGTTGGTTTTGTTCATTCCCTATTTACAAGACATGTATCTTTTTCCCTGGCAATTGTATCCCACCCTCAGGTTTGATTTCAAAACCATTGTAACCTCTCATAGAACATGAAAGTTCAGTATTTCAACAAGTTAGAATCAAGCCTTTTAATCACAAGCTGTTCTTATTATTTTGTGTATATTGATAAAAATGAAAAATAGCATTTGACACCCCCAAAAAAAGAGGGGAGGAGAAAAAAGAAAGACTAAAAAGGAAAATACTTATTTTTTACTAAGCACTACTAATTCAACATTTGGAATATTTTTATAGAGCCGGTTATTAGCATCTTTTCAGATAACAGATGGTTTTGTTAAGAAGTTTCACTTTCTCTTGGATGCTTTATTAACAGTTTGAATTTGATCTTGATAAATAGGCTGTTGACTACCAGGATTAAAGAGAAACAAAAGAACCGTTCAAGTTCCGATATAAATGAGCTGCACTATCCTGTAATTGCCTGAGATGTGAAACGTGCTCTCAAAGCAGGGTGCTGGACCTCTGCTCTCTAATGTTAGTGTCACTAAAAAACCCACTCTTGAGCTTAATGCTTAAGGGTCTTTTCTTAAGTCTAAGCTATCCAAAATGCCTAACAAAGGAAGAAACAAGGTAGGAATCAGTGATAAGCTAATGAGCAGCAGGTATAATGATGTTCCAAAAGCTCTCAGAATGAGCTGTAAACATAGGATGATGAAATGTGAAGGCAGAGTAACATCATGCAACCTCTGCAGCTCTGCCCCGACCCTGTTCTGTTAGCCTGCCTGCTGGGAACTCATAAATTTCCATACCAGCTCTGCCCGTGACTAACGTTACATCGAGAGAGACTCGCTGCCTCTCCTTGCTTCTCTGGAAGCTAGATGTTTCTCTGAACAGTGCGAGTGCAGATGGAGAGCTTGGGAGGTGCGGTGTGGTTGCATGGTGAGAGCTCTCAGCGGGAAAAGAAATGCCCAGCTCTTTCCCAGGTCTTCCTTACACCTTGCACTCTATATAATACCAGCATCAATCAACACTTGCAGCAAGTTAGGCTGGTTTTGTCTCTGTTTGTAGGCTGCCTGTAGCTCTAGTGCTCTATGAGAGCACCGTGTTGTTGCTCACAGTGTGAAGGCTGGGCTGGAGCAGCCCTGGCGGTTCGCAGGGAGCTGCCAGGGCTGCGTGGGGCCGCGCGCAGCCACTTCCCTGGAGCAGCCGCTTCCTTCCCTGGCGCGGCCGCTTCCCTGGAGCAGCCGCTTCCTTCCCCGGCGCGGCCGCTTCCCTGGCTGAGGCCACGGCCTCCCCTGGCCCACCCGCAGCCTCTGCCTTCCCATCCTTAAGCTCCTCGGTAGCGCCGCTTGTGCTTCAGAGGATACAATTACCCTTGTTAAAAGTACTCTGCTTAATGTACAGCTTATAATGAGAAGACAACAGGAAGGACCACTGCACTTCTTAATGGACTACAATTAAACTTAGAGCCAACTTGTGTCCTCGGTTGCACCAGCGCAGCGCAGGCCAGGATTTTCCTTTTGTGAATGAATGAAACGGGAAAGGTGCAGCTCTGCAGCTGCTTCCCTCTCATGGAAAGCTTCCTGACAGGGAAGCACTGTGCACGGAGCAGCTGCAGAATCGGGCCCTCGCTACACATGCACTTGTAGTCATCTTAAAAGAAATAGAATGGGACCAGCAAAATGGCACTTGTAGCTCAGAGAAAAATCCAGCGTCTTCCATCTGCTCCCTGCTCTTGCAGCTGCAGTGAATTATGATGTGCTGTCACATTTATAGGGTGATTTCATCAACTGATTTATTTAATTAATTTAGATTTAACATTGTACAAAGGGTATGTGATAAAGTGGTGTAACTCTTTCCTCAGCCACCGCACCAGCCAAGATTTATTTTAAGTATCCTCTGCCTGACTGTGTCCTCCCTTGTTCTTTCAAGCTGCAGCCAAGGCAGTGTTGGAAATAGCTGATGAGGCCTAAAGCTGCTAACTAACAGTGCCGCCATAGTGTAGAATTGGCAGCTTTAATCTTGTGTTATAATGTTGATGTTAAAGCACCCTTATATTCTCTCCACCAAAAAAACAAACAAAAAAGCCCCCTTCTGTAACAGCAGTTAATTCCTAGGGTCGCTAGATTCCAGATTGTTTCATGTAGAACTGCGCTTGCAAGCTGTGGTCAGATCAGTACTCAGTGTTGCCAATCTCAAGACTTCTTGAATAGGATCATGAAACAGCATAGACCACGTTTTTTTTCATATTGGTTTGTATTGTGTTTGTATGGAACAATGGCTGAAGTCCACAGCTGCCAACAGAATAAAACTAGTAAGCAATAGAAAACCACCCTTGCCTTGAGTTCTGGTGTCATGTTGGTTGCAAAAATAAGAGACTTGGAATGGTAGTTACCTTGTAAGGGTGGTAGCTTCAGAATTACTGAATGTTACTTACAGTAGCTACTACTGGTAATACTAGATTTTAGATTTATACCGTCCTAGTATGTAATAGCTATAATCCTAGGTTTTGGAATGATCATTCCTATACTGAAAAGCTTAGTATCGAAGAGATAAGTGGTCAAGTCGGAGAAAGGAAGCAGTTCAAATCAAAATATTTGGATATATCCATGTATGTATGACAGAAGTGGCTCGTTCTGCAGTGGTCAGAGCGTCTTTCATGTGCTCTTAAACAACAGGCTCTGCTTTATGAGACTAGAGCTTCTGGAAATACTTGTGTGCTTCCTTGTTGTTCATCTTACTACTTTTTCTGATCTTGAGATATCTTTTTGCATATTCTGATCTATATTTTGTTGTTTTGTTTTCCCATAAGTGAATATTTACTAAAAGCATAGTTTATTTCTGTGAAGTGAGAACAGAGAAATAAAAGCTTTTCACCAGTAACAACTATAAAGTAAAAGCTCTCTGTTAAATATTTATGTGATTCATCTGAAAAGCTTAAGTGTTCTGTACTGTTGTTAGCTGTTCTTATTTTACAATATTAAATAAGATTGGATTGAAAGGCGAAATGCCAATACAGAAACCTTTTTTATTTTTTTCCCTTACTGTGCTGGAATTATGATCCTGACTCTAGAATCCCAGACTGTATTCAAAAAATAAAATAGAAATAAATACTAATAATTTAATATGCTTAAATAATCATGAAAAAAGTCATTACTCTGCAGTCTTCTTGGATGGTGAGTAAAGAGAATGTATGAACTACTGCTTAATATCAAAAGTGAAATGAGCAATTAAAATTTAAGAATCTCATTGAGATATAGGCTCTCAGGTTTTGGCAACTCCTTAATTTCGTAATTAAAAAGTAGAGATAAGAGGAAAGAATGTGTAGACTATTCAGTAGGGCTGAATCATGATCCAAGATTAAACTGCACAGAATATCTATTTTTGTAAATAATCCACCTTCTAAATAACTTTTACAAAGTACCTACTGCTAAATATTTGTATGTGTGCTACAACCAAATTGCCTTTCCTTTCTATGGCAGTGTAGATTATTGATCCGAGCAAGTAAAATTGTTGAGAAAAATGTGTTTCTGTAATTCTAATATTGTAAAATGACCACATCTAAAATCAGAGCTGATTCCCAGTTGCTGCTATATAGATTAGCTGTTGTTCTTGTTGAGCAATGCACCTTCTGATTATGCAATCAATAAGAACACTTAAAGCTTGGTATGAATGCGGATCCCTTCCTTCTTCCCTGTTTATTTTCTGTGATTTCTGCACTAGATATTGTCTGTCATGGGCACATTTCCGGTTATTCTCCCGAAGGGAATTGTTCCGGCTGCCCCATTGTGTATGCTAAGTGAGGGTTCGTTCTCCTTGAAAAAATATCTCTGGTAAGTGCTTTTGAACCCAATGACTTGTGTTGGTTTCAAGGCAATCTAACTGAAACATGTGTGATTTGATACTTATGGGGGGCATGTAACAGAAAACTTTATGTTCAGCCAGAAACCAGGTCTATTAGCATAAAATGGGGTAGGGATTGATACCACGTTTGGCAGATGCCTTCAGGAGAGTCTTTCATGTTGCTCAGTGTAATTCTCTCTAGGCTACCAGCCCAGGTGAAAGCTAGGCTTAACAACTATTGCCAGCAATATCAATTCTACATCAAACTTTTCTTTGTCTAGAAAAGATGATCTGAATCAAAAGTCTGATTTCCATATGGTTTTCCTCTTAATGTTCACTTGTGACCCTGCGGCATCAAATGATTTACAGAAATCAACCTAATGAGTCAAAAGGATAAAAAACCACCCTTTCAAGAAGAGGCTCCAAGGCCTCCTGTCTGCAGCAAACGTACTATAACTGGATTAGTGTTTGTGTGTTTTACTAGTAACATAACTTGCTCCTTGACGAGATAGCAGTTGTGTTCACCTCAAACTCAAGTATGGGTATAGCTATTCCAGGAGAAAGACTAAGCATTTCCATAGCTAACATAGCTAACCCAGAGTAGCTCTAGTAAATAGTATTGAAAAACATAAATGCTTGAAATCCTGCTTCCTCATGACAGCCAGTGTCTAACTATTGGTGGCAGAGCAAGATCTTGGTCAGAATAAGATCTTCTCAGCTTAAGCCAGACTCATTGTATTCCCAATGGGTGATGTTTTGCTTGCCTTTTAAAGAACAACATGCTGAAGACAGGACAAGTGGATGACTATTTGAGCTGTTTTGTTCTTCTTCGTATGCATATCTTGCTATATTCATCATTTGTGATCATTCACCTCATTTAGTTTTTCTACTCTTGAATTCTTCCTCCTCCATGTACTATTAATGTCTGTCATCCTAACTTCTTTTGTATTATATGCCTCATTTCCTTTCTCCTCATTATCTGCCTAAGCTCTCTATGATCCCTGGGTTTTCTCTTCTGCCTTCCAAACTAATCTCCTATTTCTGCATTTTATTTTCATTCCTGGTTATACATCTATGATGAAGGAACCATCAGTTTCCTTGAGGAAAGCACAGCTTTAATGCTCTGTAGCCATTTGTAATAGTAATATCATAGTTATGTTTACTTGCCTAGACCATGCTACACTTAAGCAAAATGTGTCACATTGGCAGTAGTAACACAGTGACTAGGGTTTTTTTCATTTGAATCTGATGACTATGAGCAAAAATACCTCCCAAACAAAGCAAAGACCAAATTATATGAAGAATGCAAAATGCATTATATTGACTATCTTGAGTATTGCAGTTAGGTAAAGAGTATTCCAGTCGTGTAAAACCTTCCAGAGAGGCCAAGTAATATTTTATTTCCAGAGATTCATGCAGTCTTTTATCTCTTCTTGTTTCCCTACTCTACCCTTATTCATTTCATTATTATTTATTTCAATTTCATGTTTGAACCTTTGCAGAAATACAAAATAAGTCATCTAAAATTGCTAAGATTTGCTTGATTTCACATTAAATGATACAGAACCACAGAGTTCAGGATAATTTCCTCCCAAAATCATAAATATGCTCACACTCATTCAGGTTGGGATCGTGAAGAAAGTTTTTAAAGGGCCCAAATGTAGAGTTCATAATAAAATCTGTCAACAAATTTGGATTTTGTTACAAACAATTTGTACAGTTACATTTCAAGAGCACACGTGGAACTGAGAAACCAGCCAGAGGACAAAGCAGAACTGAATCATGCAGTCAGCTCAGTAAGAACCTCCAGAATAAGGAATTTTGCTGCTGTTCATGAAAGTAATCCTGGGAGTGTTCACCACTAGTCTTTTCAGACAGAGCAAGTTACATTACGGTGTTCAAAATAAGACATTTGGCACATTATCTAACCTACCAATTACAAATACAAATATTTACAAATATTTACAAATAATGTGAAATCTTTGAGAAAGTTGCTGAATATCACACAGTGTCATTAGTTCTAACATATCCCACAAGTAAAAAGATGTCAAGTCTAACAGAAGATAATGAATGCATCGTGAGATATCAAATCAGGAGCTAACTTCCTAAAACTGAAAGAAGGCATCAGGTTAATGTTTTATGTTTGGAAAAATGCCCACCTATAAAATTATCTGAAACCATAAAGGTGGGAGTTCATCTGTCTGAATGTTCATGTCTTTTTGATCAGTATTGAGATAATCATTAAGAGCAGAGTAATTCTTAAGATTTTTGTCTGCTAGGAGTCGTGGTGCTATTTTTAAAATTAACTTTTTAATAAAAAGAAAGACTTCGGCCAAAATAGCTGATCTACTTTAAAAATGAGAGAATTATTAAACTAATGAATAGGATTTCAAAAACTGACATGAAGCTGCAAGTATTCTTGCAGATATATCATCCATCCGCAAGATATATGACCGGACTCTATGTACCTACATGTAATATATCTTAAATGCCTGGCTTGAAAGGTCGCGCTAAAAATTCTACTGTCTTTGTCTCCATAATTGAATGGTTCTAATAGGTGCCTTTTAAAATGTTTCTGCCCAGAAACTGTGGTGAGGCTACTGTGTTTGTAGAAGTTCCTTATATGTATAAAAAAACCCCACAACTATTTTTACGTTATATTGGCTTACATATGATGTATTGGTTAACAAATGTCCTTCGGAATACCTACTTCTTTAATGAAAATGGGGGATTTCAATGAGGACACTGAATTTATTTCCAGTTCTTCATGGAGTTTGAGGAAATGCATTTAACTTAACAAAGAGTTAACTAGTTTTAAGACTGTGAGGGTTATTTTGGTCAAGCTCTATCATCTGTTGGTACTTTTACCCTGGATATATAAGAATGAGAATGATGTTGGAAGAAATCACAATAGTTTTAAAGAAGAAGTGAAAATCAATAGGCAGCTACTCAGAGCCTTGCAGTATGCAGATAAGCGGCTTTGTGAAGCCTGAACTTTGTGCAGCAACGTCAGTGTGACTCGTAAAACGGTGAAGTTCAGTATAAATGTCAAGGAGTGAGAGGGGGAAAAATACCTCTTACAAAGAAAGATGTAAAAGGTGTTAATATGTGGTGATGAGAAATTGCTTGGGTTATTTTACTGTGTTCCAATACTTAGCAAACAAAGCCCTAGGAACCTTGCTTCAGTGAAAAGGATGTAGGAGTTGATGTGACCTGCCTGTATGAAGTACTGACTTCTACTGATACAAAGCTAATGCATTGAGCAAGACTGCATTTCTATAGGGTTTATCAAGAGAATAACAGAGAATGCCTTTTTAATTGTGTAAGATTCAAATAACTTCATTTATAAAGAGATATTTTGTATATAAGTAAATTACATTCATGCATACAAGATTTGAAGTATTTTGTGCCTCACACCCTCTTAAGTGTAGGATATAGGGAACCTGCTGGCTTCTGTCCTGGATAACTGCACTACTTTGATGAGTAGTAGCACCAGGCACCAGGGCATTTTCAGAAAAGATGCCAGTTTAGTGATACTTAAAAAAAAAAAAAAAAAAAACCAACGTATTAAAGCCTTTATTGTTCTGTGAGTGTTTGTACAAGCATGGACAGTTAGTTTATAGTAACTTGAAAAGGTTAATGTGGTTGAAGCAGGCTTATGAATCAGTGAGATGCTGTCTTGCAACACTTTATATCTTTTCCTTTTGCAAATATGAATTAAGCACTTTTTGAGACTATCGAAACAGTTCTGGTATTTCTGCTCTTAGTAAGGTTCTGTGAATGTTTTTCCCAGGGTGTCCCTGTTTCCCGTCAGTGTGCAGTGTGGGCACCTCCACCGTCTGTGGTGACAATCACTGAAAATCAGCTGTTTTCAGCGAGCTGCCTGGATCCTGGCAGCCTGCTTGGCTCACACTGATAAGAAACTTGACTGCTCCTTGATGGAGGAATAATTTAAAGGTAAGGGCAAAGCTCTTAAAGCTGAACTGTTCAGGCCATAGCAAGTGCAAACACGTACCTCGCTGTTTGCTTGTCTGTAACTAGGCTGTCATTATCCCGGCTTGAAGATGCAGATCTTTAGATTTTGTTGATCTGGCTAATGCCAATGCAACAGGATATTGTTACTGTGAACATCATGATTGGGTTTTGTGCTCTTTACTACTGCAGGGAAAAAGTAACTCTGAATCTTCTCTGTAAAGAGTGGTGGCTTATAGACATGCTCTGCTATCAATCTGCTAGCTAATTTTTTCTTTGTTTGTCCTCTCTCTGACTAAAATGATTTTTTCTTTTTTATCCTTCTGAGGCTGATGTTATGTGATGTTGATTTGAAAAACTGGTAGAGCAGCCGGCCTTTCATTTATCTCAGATTGGATACTGGAGCAAAGTCCTAGCTGTGTTGCCCTAGCGAGGACATTGTGCAGGGGTGCCGCAGCCGTGAGGACACGGACCCGGTCCCAGAACCCTCCGGTTTGCTGGTAAATAACTACAGGGTGAATAACCCCCTGTGCCTGGTCTAGGATGTCACAGCTTCCATTGCAAATAAGAGGGAGGGCTGTTCTTTCATGTATTTTCAGTGGTTATTAAGCCTATAGGCAAGAAAGCCTAAGTAATGCAAAATGGCAAAATGCTCAGAATTCGAAACTTCTTCTGCAGTAATTTCCCACCTAACTCACCATTATGTTTTTCCAGAACCATCTCTGAAATGGCATTTTCTATACAGAGTCACTTACACATTACCAGCTCATAAGTTACCTGATTTCTGTGATTTTCCTGAAATAAGCAATTGAAATTGGGACATTGCTGCTTGAATTTTATTCAAACTAATCAATCAGGACAGAAAATGAAGGCGTTATTAGCATTCAAACTGCATTTTCACTTCCTGCAGAAATGTTTTTTATTATGAAGGCTAACTGTGTCAGCAGTCGGACTAGACACAGACTCATTGCCAATTAATATAAAAATTCCATTCTTTGATTTACTGGGAGAGACTGAAGGGGCAGAATGCATTTTCTTTCCTCAGGTTTCACCTGATTGAGGTATTGGCTCTCTGGGTCAGTGTACTTTAAAGTTATTAATTATTTCACTTCAATCTATAATACTTAATTAAAGCTTAAAACAAAAATAAATTGGTTGCATTTGATGAAAATGTTGTCAGCCAGATGAGATTTTAGCAACATAATGGAGCTGATGGGTTTGTTTTGTTTACAGCAAGACTGGACGACCTTGAAATGTTCATCTGGCCAATGTGGACTCTTTAAGATAAGAATCCAATTTCTTTTATTCTCTTTACCTGAGTTAGAATTAACGGTCTGCATTATCCAAAGGACATTAGCACATGACAAGCCTACAGATACTGTGACGTTCCTCAGCTCGCTGTCCCTTGGAGCCAGCATGGAGGCCCTGTTAGCAGAACTAACCCACGTTATACTGCAGCTCTCGCGGGACAGACAGCAAGGTAGCTTTAAACTCTTCAAGGTTTGTATTGCATTTCTTAAAATATTATTTGATGACTAAAGAGAGGAAGGCTCTGTAGTTTTGTTGTTTTGAGAGACAGAACTTAGAAATGGAGAGGTTGATAGACTGAGACAACCATTTCTTTTCATCCTTAGAACAGACAGCACTTAGGTTAAGATTTATTTGTTGAACCATTCCAACCCTTCCATCCTTGGCCAGAATAATTGAGGTCCAAAGGGGTTTGTATTTGGGATCATTTAAAACCCGCCAGGCAAGAAATATATTTTCAAAGTGCTACAAAATACCTTGCCCTATTCTAGAAAGATAAAGCTGCCCAGCTATTTCTGCAAGTTGCAGCTACCATTCGGGCCCAGGAACATAGCTTCTCTTCCTAACAATTGCTGAAAAGATTTTGGCTCTGCCAAATTAGGTGAATTCTCTTTTGCCTTTGTCCTAGAATGTATGCAATGTACCAGAAACCCTAGCTTCTATCCTGCTGTTTCTTCAAGGTAATTCTTTGAGGAAAAGAACCTAGTATCCTATAGATTTTTTTTTTTTAAATCTTTTTTATAATATAAACCCTCTCTTGTTTTGACTAGCATCTTGGTTCTCATGAGCTGCTTCCTTCCAGCTTTTCAGAGTACCTAAGCAGCATTTGGGTAGAAGTTTGCTCCCACTTACATAAAACAAAACATTATCAGTGAATTTTCAAAAGGTCATTGTATGGGCTATGAGTGCGAATCTGATGTAGGTGTCATTCAAGACCACATAAGTCCAATGCCCTTTTGGCTAAGATCAAGTTTAGTATCAGTTTAATATCTGCTCTGTTTTACATCTAGCATTTGCAGTGGTCACACTCAAGAAAACTGGTATGTAATTTCCACTACCTTTTGTTAGCGTATGCTATAAAAGACCTAAAATCTAGCTTGTAAAATAGTAGACACACATCCTTTAGAAGCCAAACATCTCTGCATCCTATAAATCTGACACTCAAGTTGTCCTGTACTCACCAAGCCCTAAAAGCCTGCATGGTTGCTCTCCTGATAACCCTTAGAGATACCCCTACTCCTTTCAGTATGTAAGGTCCTCACACTTGTGTGGAGGATGGTGTGAGGATTCGTATTGTCAATATACATCTTGCTGTCTGGAAAATGCTGTCTCCTCCTGCCTCGTGGGACTGCTGACACTTTAGGGAGCAGGCTGCACTGAGGTGCTAACACAGGAAAGGAAATGGAATACAGGCAGTTTAAAGAGGAAATGATCATGTATAGGCAGCAAATACTTGAAATGTACTTGCCTATCTGCTGAGTTAGTGAACAGTAAGTCATGTCATGTACAAGAGAGCATTCAGAAAAGATATAGAGAGGAACATAAAACTACACAGGAATTTCATACATCTACATTTTTTTCCTGGGAGCTGACCATGTAATTGGCTTTCTCCTGGAAAAAGTGAAATTGAGAAATAATATAAATATCATAAATGTACACACAAATGAAAAGAAAACAGCATGCAGCCTAGAGAAATTAAATGCCTATCTGCCATTATTTTTAGAAACCATGTGATATATGTAGTGATTTGGCCTGTGGAAAATATATGGAAAAAAATCAAAAGATACCATACAGAGAAAGCTTCCTTGGTGCAGGTTTACATTTATTTTGAGCTTGGTAATTACATAATTATGGCCTCTCTGTCCTTGTCCATGTAGCCTTACAACTAATGATCTGTTGGTTAGAGGCTGCTGCTGCTTGAGAGTCATCACCTAATAGAAGAAAGGATCCTGAGTTTGTAAATAATTTCATCCTAGTGGCCATCTTGGACACTACCAGGTTTCTGATTTAATGTAAGTTCTTTCCAACAGCTTACTTCAAAGAGCACATATGCAAGTTTCTCAGCTGTATTCATTTTCCCAGTGACAAGATGGAAAGAGATTTCACTTTGGAAAGCCTCCTAAACAGGAGAGATAGGTCAGCTGTGCCTGAGCAGGTCAGGAGGGATCATGGTTTCCACAGCACATCTCAAAAGCTGCAGGAAGAGGTCCTGGTACGGTAAGGGCACTATTCTAAGGTAAGAAGTATTGCAAGTCAATATTTTTGTCTTGAAATGGCAATCTTCTTGTGAGGAGGCTGATGATGAAGCACCTGAATGCTGGCCTAGCGGAGGCTGCAGGATGGCAGTGATGGGTAAAGCAGAACTCCAGAGTCAGAAGATCTCTCACATTCCCCAAATCCCTTAGCAGGGCTAGAGCTGACCAAAGGCTCAGGCAAACGCTCTGGCATTTGTCATATTCTGGTTCTTGGGGTTACAGGTCAAACTGCATTTACTGAAGGGTCAATCCTCTCTAGATGTTGTCACATGAGACGAGATGCTGACATTACTAAAGCTCCCCTAACAGAAGGCAGGATGCGGGTGGGAAGAGGGCTTAGAGAACATAAGCTCTGTGCAAACATCATGCTCTTTCCGTGAGTTAATCAGGTCTTTAATAAAAGACCACGAAAATGTCAGCAGTCTGAACAAATAGACCAGAATTGTAGCTGAATGTTCGTTCAAACAAAGAAATATAAGCCCTTTTTTTATTAATGTTCTTCAGAGAGAGGAAATGGGTTAGAATTGTAATTGAGAAATATATACTTACTATATGTTATCCATAAGCATCAGCACATACTTAAATATGCATAGCACATACTAATCTTAGCGACATGATCACTTTTGAAGGCTTGAGGCCCCAATTTTTTTTATGAAAAATGCTAATTGGTAAATAGATTAGATAAATGAAAGAATCAACTAATTAAGCTACTTGTGTTGCATTAATTAAGAGATGATAATGATAAGAAAACAATCTTTTTCTTAAGGCTGAAAAACAATCGTGTGTCTCTTCTTGGCCAGTAATAGCTCTTCAACCAATCTTTTCTTGCAAGTATTGGGGAAATGCAACTCTCTGTGGAAACTCTCCCTTTCTGGAGTACTGCGTGACAAGACTGAAGGAAGACTAAAAATATCTGCTTTTATAAAGGATCTCATATTTTATCTTTAATCCCAAATTAGATCTATTCTTTTCCCGTTCAGTATTATTTCTATGATACTGTTATAGGAGTGTTTTTTAATATGGAAGCTATGTGACAGGTTGATTTGCTTGCTTGCTCTTTATAACAGAATTATTTTTCTGTTCTTAAAACACTATATTCAACTTCTCTGATTTGCTTGCCTGCAAAATGAGATCAGAGGTATAACTGACCTTCTAATAGGTGGAAAATGTGTTCAAAGAGGAAGCAAAACTAAACCATTTGTGCATTATGGGCAAGTGGGAATATAGTTGTTGAAGCAGGAGGCACTCAAGCCTTCTTGCTTTCATAACAGACTGTAACCCTGATGCAGGCGCTGGCAGACACAGGTGTGGTGCCCAGGTGTGCATGCCCCGGTGTCGTGCAGCGGCGCCGCGCGGGCTCATGATGTGCGAGGGCAGACAAGGATGCGTGCAGCAGGTGTGCCTGAGTTTGGAGCCTCATAGCCAAAGAAATCAGTGGAGAAGAATCAGTGCTCCAATATTTCTCTGTGATCCTGAGCTCCATTTAATCCATTAAGTTGTGTAAGCAATAAAAATATTTATTTTTACTTTGTGACTAAAATAATTGGTCAAGAATAACTTTTGACAACTTGAAATTTCTTTGTCCTCTTCCTCTCCTAGAAGCTTTTTTGTCATCGTCTTTGAAATCTGTTATGCTCAATGGGAGTGCAGGTAGGTCTATATGCAAGTAATTTTTAATCTTACCACAGGAGCCACCTAAATGCAGTAGCATAACTAGTGCTGATGGTGCTGGCCGAGCAGTATGTGGAGAGGGACAGCAAACAGACACGAACCTGTGGTACAGGTAAGGCAGTTGGACTATTGACATCTGTGTGTGTGTGAGCAACTAATGGAACAGCTTCTCAAGGCATCCACCAAAACAAACCATGCTTTGAAATCACTATCAACGAGAAATGCGCAGATGGGCTCACCAAGCAGGATGTGAATTAAATTCAGTGAGATGTGTGGTGTTCCAGTTGCCCAAGACAGCCCTTCTGTGCATGAGGTAGGAAGCAATAGCGCGTATAGTTTGAAACTTTGTGATGAGTTAAAATAATAATATGGAATTGACACCATAACCAATTTGAACACAGTAATGACTAAATTATTTGGTAGGTATCCTGCTACTGGGTAGGCTGCCTAGCTTACTGATTCAGGTCAAGGCTGCTTTAGCTGTGTAGCAACTGTTTTCATCATCATTAGTGATTTCAGAAAGGTGTTCGATAGTCTAAGGTAGTTCCTGCTGGGTACTGTCCCTGTCACTGCACATATTATCCAGGCGCTCGTGTTGATTGCTTTGCCAGTGTGTTTATCAGAAAGGCCAAAATCCCAGGAGGCACAGACTAAACGAAAGCCTTCCTTCCTTCCTCCCCTTCCTTGTCAAGCCTTTGATACGGTACGTGGTTGGGGAGCCAAATATTACCTCTGCAGTGCCTGTCTTATGGATTAATAGCAGAATTTAGTCTCCCCGCATGTTAACATGCGGTACTCTCTCAGCAGCAATAAATTTACACAGAACTACCAGCAGTTCACCAAAAACATTGAGTCTGGTGCTCTCTTTGTTCACCTCAGGTGCACTATGCCTGAGATTTCATGCGAGGCTGTCTGTGTGATGGCTAGTGCATGAGAAGAAGAATATTACTGCTTTAATTACTTATAATGAAGGATCATGGGATGGTGATGTCATTATTTTAAGACTTGCTATGTCTAAGTGCACTGCCAGGAAGAGGAAGATGAATGGTGATTTATGTATGTTGGACTGAATTCAGACAAAAACCACTTCAAAAATGTTAATTATTTGAGGTCATTTTCTATTACCCAGGATCTGTTTTTTAGCATTTCTTGCAGGTTAATAGAAGTGATTCAGGAGTGCTCAGCCTGTGTTGGTTTGACAGGAAAAAGGCAGCAACGGGGTGGGGGCAGGGGGCGACGGAGACAAAGGGTGTGATTTATGGATGTGCGCTTTGCTCCTGGGCACTCACAAAGAGACGGTTCACAAATGTCCCCGACGCCAGGCTGTGATCTGTCAGAACTGCTGAGCTGGGGAAACGCTGCCATTGACCCAGCTGAAATAGATTGATCGGCCGTTACGGACTTATCTATGAGATGGTTATCCCATATTATCTATATGTGCAGAAGGCAGAACATTTTGGTGGGTTAGGAGTGAAATAGCGTTGTTGCAGTGTTGTCTGCTATCAGTCAATGGTTTTAATTAGTTACATGATTGACTAATAAAAATCCTCACTGATTAATTGATTTTTTTGATCTGCCTCACACATCCTTTATTATAGGGTAATTTTTCATTTGAACTAAATATTTTATTACCTAAATGCAAAGGAGTTTTTTAATCATTTCTGAGGGAGTGAGGGAGTATAAAGGTGTGGAAGGGAAGAAATGCTGATGATTGTCAGGAAAATTGTTAATGATGTTTCCGATAAAATAAATTATTTGGACCCTCTGAAACACTGTGTGAGGGTCCACATTTATTTGAAATGTACTGCTATTTGTCACAAATAATCTTTTTTCTTATATAAAGGATAGAGATTAATATGGTAAAACTTTTCCTATGCTTTGCTGTTAAGCTAAATCTATTATAATTTGTTTGTATGATTTTGCTCACATATTTGCTAAATACTAAAAATAAGTTTTAGCTAAATAGCACCTTGACTCAAATAGTTATACATGTACATCCATTCTTTCTGCTTTTAACAGGAGTTACCTGTCACAGTAAGCAAGGGCTGACATTGATTTGGCTTTTAAGACCTTGGTTTTCCACCCATGTATGTAATTATATCTTGTGGTAGCACCGCTGGAGTAGCAAGTATGTTGCATATATTCCAGTCCAGCAAGGAGTTTGTAAACTGCCAGGAACTACTGAAAGAGAAACAATCCCTCCTGCATTAATGGCAGTTAAGCTGCCCTTAGTCTTAGCGATGTATGTGTAAGCTTAGGCTGTGAGCTGCTGAAGTAACCCTTCCAGAAGGAATGGCCCGAGCTGTATTGCAAGCAGTTTTGCAGATTTTTTTGGATGACAGATTTGAATGTTAATCTTATATAAAACATTGCCTAACTAAATCAAGTAAGCCAAGCAATTCTGCCTGGCATAAGGACTAAGGTTCAGTTTAATTTTTCTTCATTTCAGTAGCTCACACTGTTCTGGCTTCAAATACCTTTTTATTTTACATTCCAGTGGCTGTTGCGGACCATGCTGGCTGTTCCTCTCAATCAGGAAAATGTCCAGACTCACTTGTTTCCCTCTTGAGACATGCATTTGATTAGACTAGTGACCCAGGACATCAACACAGTAATGTGATTGAGGTCCTCCAAATACTAGCATCAATTCATCCACAGGCCCAGCAGTGTGAGTAACCCGTGCATGATCGGAATGAATTACATTTTTTATGATTTTTGAGGCATGGAACCTTAAAGAAAAACATCAAACTGACTCAAGCTAAGGCAACCTAGTATCTAATCTTCAACCATGTGAAATAAGAGATGCTTTTTGAACACCTTAAGACATAGGAAATGTACACAGCAAAGTTTAGTTGGGGACTTCCCAGCAACTTGTGGCACTCAGGTGAAAATCCTTGTCCTCCTGCTTACCTCAAATAGTGTGGATCATCCAACAGGTCTGTAGGTGAAGACGCTGGGCAGCTTATGCTCTGTGCATCACAGTCTACCTGTGTTGTCTCTGATTTTTACTGAATCCTCCTGGGAAATCTAATTCTGAGTAGACAAAGCACGTGGCAGTGATCGTAGAACACTAAAAGCAGTGAACTTTGAGTTACTTTAATGAACAAAATTGTATTTGCATTATAGAAATATAAATTATAACCTTTAACTCATAATAGCAGTAAAGAAATATATGTTATCCTAGTACTTTTAGCATGTTTGATGTGTTCTGGGATCCAGGTAGTGAGATGTAGTAATGGTTTTGCAATGTGAACTGTGTAAATGAAAGATTCTTTTGGTGCTAAGGGTCTTTGTCTCTTCTTTTAGCTGCTACCTGGTGGTTTAACTGGATATTGTTGGTCATAGTTTCTTGGTTTATTTGACTATTTTGGATAGCTAATGAATGGTCTGCTTTCTGCAAACTAAAAATACTGTCATAATTACATCATGTGTGTAATATTTCCAGCTGCCAGTACTTGCTAAACTTGACATGAGTTTTTTAGGAGAGTAGTGAAGTAGATAGTGTGCAAAAGGGAGAACTGTCATGGCAAGATCCATCATTTTAAAGCCCATCTGTGCACACCACGGAGGCACAGCCCCAGCCATGCTTCGAACCTCAGCTGCTTGGCGATGCGCTGGCTGCGTTTGCTGCCTGGGCACACAGCAGCTGGGGAAGCTCTTCTGCTTCCCGCGCCACAGTGGGGTTCTCTGCACTGTGCTGCAGGGGTGAACGTTTCAACAGCCGAGAAGTTCTGCTTGGGAAAGAACTCAACGTTGACACCAGGCCCACGTGTGGTTGGGCAGGACACAAGCAAGGACTTGGCTCGTTCTGCCTGAGGATGTCCCGTTGGATGGCTTCTCTGCTCCATTGTGCACCTGACGCATGTCCTTGCTTCAGGTCACTTCACTGCGCTGTGCCCTACGTTAGTCTTTGTGGCTTGTAGCTATATGCATTAAGCATTTTTCAAGAAAGCACTGTAAGAGTTGTTGGCAAAAGACTTATATACAGGAGGGAGGAATTGTCTGGGGATTTGCAAGAAGATGTAGAAAACAAGAAGGAGCACCTAAAAGTTCAGGAAGGAAACTGAAAATAGAAAAGTATTGTGAAATCTTACTCATGTAGGATTTTATAGCAATATTAAGTCACTTTTCCAAGTTCTGAATCATGTTTATGAAGCCACTGCATGTTTTGAATAGTAATAATCATTTACAACTTCTTTGGAGTCTTCTGTTTCCAGTATTTCCTGGAGCAAAAGCTAGCACCAGGAGTGAGTCGGTCTTACTGGCAATAAGGAACAGAGAGTTTATAGGGAATAGATATGTTGCTGACCAGGTACAATGGCAGTTCAGGATGTATTTAGAAAGAGCAGAGAACTGGATTCACAATGAACAAGGCACAACTGAGAGCAAAACAGCTGGCAGTTTAAAAACATCCAGCAAATGGTTGGTTCTTATTCTAAAGCAAAGCTCATAACATAACACCAGCCAATTTAGCATCCCTAGACACCGTTAGGTGACATGAAACCCTTGAAATCTAAGGTGGCAGACATCCAAGGCAGGAGGTCTTTTAAGATGATTCTGAGTTTGTGCTTTTTTGTAGTTTTGTTGTTGTTTTTAATAGTGTAGAGGAAGCTGGCTGAAGCTCATCAGTACTCAGTGTTATGAACTTCCAAATTCTGATACTGTGGTTCCAGCTGGATTGTGCTGAAGTATCTTGTCATCATCTATTTACATTTCTCCAAGTCCCCAGTGACTTGGAAAATAGTTCTGACAGCAGGCAACCTTGTTTTCAGTTTTTCTGTTGAACAAAATGTCAGCAGGTGACAACCTGTGTTTCTTT
>JAUBOD010000125.1:425953-459479 GCA_032353885.1 Nothura maculosa
TTTTATTATGTGAGACTCTGAAATTTATGGTAGAAATGGTGGGAAAAGATAAATGCTGCCAGTTTGCTCTTTCGTTGGTGTAAGTAGTGTTTTCTCTTGGGCATTACTTCCATTCCAGAGTCAAGCAGTGCTTGTGTCTGTTATAACATAATGCTTGTTTAAAGGCAGAATTCCAAATACATTTGTTGGCTTTTCTCCTGAAACATGATTGTAGCAGGGACATGGATACCTTAGAGAGCTCAATATTCTGCGGTCTGGTTTGCTACTGATGTGCATGCATAATTTCCACTGACAGTAATGGGAGTTACATGTGTACAGAAAGCAAAACAGACCCTTAAAAAATGTTGGTCAAGTAATAAAAGCTGGTCTAAGGAGTGAGTGGAAGTAGAGGATGGGATTTTTTTGTTTGTTTGTTAAATAACTTGCCTTCTCTTTAACTTACCCTCACTCCACTTGTCTTGGCTTAAAATTATTTTTATGGATTCAGCTTTGATTCACGGTGTCAGATGAGTCAAGAAGTTAGATAAGAACCATGTGGAGTAGCTAAGCAGAAGAAGATTTCAAAATATGCTTCTTCTATGGAGAATGAGAAAGTTAAGAAGTCGGAAAAGTTTCCCTTTCCCTACCTGTGCCAGAACCACAGGAAATGTCTTTGCAGATAGTAGTTGTGCACAGGAAGACTTTACTGAGGGGTGTGGTGCTCATTTTTGCTGCGTAGTAAATAGCAGCACTAATTTCAGTACTGTCCTGGTGTCCTTGGTCACTGTGGTGCCCAATGATTACGCCCAAGGGCTGCTGCAGAGTAGGACGCTGGCTTGACAGTGTAAAGTCACTAAAGGAGAATTCAAGTTTCTGTGCAGCAAACTGAGCCAGCAGCTCAGTATCCCAGTAGCATCTGGTATCCAAAATATCAAACTGTGTATCCCCGTGCACTGGGAAATGTGTTCTGTATTTCATTCTGTCTCTTGTTGTGAACCCTGGAAACAAGAGACATAATTACTTTGAGCACAGTCGGGATTTTGAGTGTTTTCCTAAAGTTTCAGATGCAAAGGGAGAGGCAAATTCCTGGATAGTTAGACCTGGCAATCTGTAGTCTCTCCCCTAATTAAATTCTCTGCAACCCCTGTGTCTTCATTGTTGGGCAGGGACTTTTAGTCTAGGAAGAGACTAACCCTGGCACAGCAGAAAGGATAAAACTGTTGAGAAATCCAAATGTCACTCAAAAGACACCAAAATTCAATTGCCCCATTTCAAAATAGTTGAACATCGGGACATTTTAGTAAAGGGAGGGCTAGAATCTGCTCTGCTAATAAATCTCAGTAAAGCCTCTAAAAATAACTACACAGATATATTCTAAGTTGATTAGCAGTAATTGAACTGACTTAATGTAGTTGGATGATGTCATGTGTAATATTCCTCTAAAGTAATTTCTGTAGACAAGCCATTTGAAGTCCTCTTGCAGGCAGCACAAACATCTTCATGTTGCTGAACTGAGTGCTCGGACTAAAGCACTCAGCGGGAGAGCTCTGACATCTGACAGTTTTATCTCGTTCCTGTGAGCTGCTGCGGTCTGCCTCCTGGAAGCAGCTTTGCAGTGAAGAAAATCCTTGTTTTTAATGAAAATGTAGAGACTAGGTAAATGTGTAATGCTTGAAACTTGCTAGTTGCTAGTTGTTAGCAGAAGAATAACTGAGTACTAAAATAAGAGGTGGAAAGGACCTTTGAAATGATCCAGGTCAGTATTTCCTTGCAGTGTGCATTTCCAGTGCATTTCCAGTGTGTTGTCCAACTTGGTTCACACTCCCTAGCCACGAGGACTGTTTCACAGTCTAATATATCTCACTCAAGGAAGGTCTGAAAACTATTTTCCTATGTTTTAGTCTTGCTTTTACATCTGCTTGTATGTTTTCTGTAACTGCTTTTTTGTTTTTATAGTCTTTAAAACTTGCCGGTTATTGCACATGGTCTGTCCTTCCAAAAATTTTGTAGCTTGTATCACTGTTTTATGGAAGGGTTTTTGTTTGTTTGTTTTTGAAGGTCTCTTTGTTTGTTTCTTTTGACTGCCATCCAACCCCTGGGCAACCCATGGTGTTCGAAGCACGGCGCACTGGTAAAACGCCCCTTCTGCAGAAGGAAGTTAGTGTCCCTGCTCCGAGGCTCTTTTCTATTTGCTTTAGCTTAAAAGTGCTTCAATTTTTCTTCACCAGTTCTTTGTGTCCCTCTTTGTGCTACGAGATACTGGGGTGCATCCATCATTCTTAAGCAGTTTTTGACTATGGCAGCAGGATATCAATTACTGAGAATTCATTTTTGCTGATACAATGAAGAAATTCAACTTCCCGAGACTTGCAGCTGCCGCGCTGCTCTTTCCCACATCACAAGTTCAGCGGCGGTGCCTTATGAGCAAACTTTGTAATTTTCCTGATATATATCAGAAACCACAGGAATTTGGTGTGCGGAGTGGTCAGTGATTCAGGAAAGCGCTGCTGTGCAAATCCTGTCAGAAATCTGCAGCAGCCTCCCGAGCTGTCAGCGTGCCAAAGGCACCGGGAGTTACAGTGCTGCCCTTAATCAAGAGGCCTGGCAAGGCCAGGGCTTCAGCTTCTGTTCCTCTGTTATTAAATAGAAACAGCTAATAGCGTGCTTATTTAGTACTAGTTGATTCTTTAAATGATAGCTTGGGGGGGAGAACACATCCTGTAGATGAGGAGAAAGTCATTAACTTTCCCTTGAATAATGACATGTTAGGAGCAGGCTTCAGCTTGCTTTCATTTTGCCCCCTTCCCTTTTGGTCTTTGAGGAGATTTCCTCTTTCGCTCATGTTTTGTTTTGCCAACTGTCCTGGATTGTCTGCCCAGAGCGCTCGGTTTAGTTTTCCCCGAGGGCTGGAGATGTGTTTTCCTGGCTCCTGATGGAGCAGGGACCTCACTGACTGAATGATGCTCCTTTTAAGACCTTTCTTCTCTGTGCGCTGCAGGGACATGTCAGTTGTGACCTTCTGCAGAGTCACATACACGTCTTACAGATTTGAAGAGCTGCCCCTGAAAGCTATCGCTTTCCTGGGAGTGGAATGCCACTAGGGCAAGGATTGACAGATTTGGGGAGTCTTTCTGTCTCTTAAAGACAAGTCTTGGTTATTCAGCTCAGGACTGAACCTATAGCATTTTCCGAGCGGCTGACAATGCCATTTTTATGAGCAACAGTGCACTCTCTATTCATCAAGGAAATGACCACAGAGCTGTGTATCCAGCTGTCTCCATATCAGTAGCATCTATGCAGAGCAGCTGCTGATGTTTGCAATAATCATTTCCTATCAGGCACTTCTGATTTTGGTAGAGAAATACTAAAAATTTAATTAAAATCCCGGAGCCCAGGGACACCTAAGCGCGGCCGCTGCTCAAAGCCGTTCCAGCGGCTCCGCTACAGCCCTGCCTCAGTCCATGGAGCTCCGTGCGGCACGGGCGGGGTCTGCGCGGTGCCCCCCGCAGCGCCTGCCCTTGAGCGCCCAGACCTTTGGGCCGGGGAGCCCCGGGGCAGCCCCCACGGCCACTGGGTGCTCCCGGCTGCGGCCACAGCTCCCAGGCCCTTGGGGGGCACTCGCTGCCCAGCGCGCCCTGACCTCCCGCAGAGAAGTCCTGCTCTAACGCGCGTGGGTTTTGTTGTTTGCAAACCCTGTATCTGCTTCCGTGTGGAGACCTTTCTATGACAACAGTTGTTGTATGTTTTCACAAGAACCCCAGCAAGAAAAGAGATGATGTCGTGGCAAGGGCTTTAATCTATTATTTAATAGGCCTCTGTTAAATGAGGTGCCTGTGACAAAGCAGGGTGTGTGGTTTTTGTTAAACCTCCTGGGTCCCCTGATATGCAGCATTATAAGAATGAGAGTGCAAAACAGTCCTGCAAAGGAACTTTATGTTTGGATCGCAACTCTCCCTAATGCTTCTGGTTCTTCTTTGCCATAATTTGGAAATGATGCCTGTGAAGACACACATTTGGTGATGGAGTAACTGTGTTGAATACGTGTGGAGACACATCTATATTGGGGATCTTGCCTGATGGACATAATTTTGCCCATCAAAACCATTTAGTTTTGGTCCTTCAGTTTTCCATGCCTGAATTCTCCAGGTATAGCAATAAGATCCTTAACTACTCCAGGAGGAAATGGAGATGGATACGTTAAAACATGGTGAGACCATTTAGTCCTCCAGTGTTGGGGGGGAGATTCTGTAACTATAAATTGATATTATTTTGCATTTATATTTAAGAACTGAAGAACAGTGATTAATGCAGAAATCAGTCTATATACATTTTGTTCATTGTTCTATGAAAGTTTCGGCACAGAAGAAACCTTCTGTATCTTAGGTTACCTTGTAAGTGTTGGGAAAACAATTCAAGCTTTGCTTTTCAGATTGTGCAAGTAATTATCAACCTGCTTTGGTGAGGGCTTTTTCTTGTCCAAATTGAGGTTATGTAAAGACAGCACAAAGTCTCTGGAAAGGGATGAAATACAGATGTGTAAACAAGGCTGATTGCTTTCTTCCTGCTGACCATCCCTTAGCAAAACATCAGAGTAATCAGCCGGTTGTCATGAAAATTATTTGATCATTTTATACTCTTGGGGTATGGGCAGGAGGGAATTTGTCCTGAGAGATCTTGGAGAGTGAGATTCTTTGTGGACATTTTGGCACCCAAAATGGTTCTACTCTATAAGATCCAATGAGTTTGCAGATTTTTTTGTTATTTGGTTGGTTGTTTTGGCAAAGCTTAGACCTATCTTTAATTTTCTTTGCTTGAGAAGTAGCTTGCTGGGTACTTCTGGGATATTTGGGATATTGGAGGAGAGCAGGTGATCTCAGCTTTGTCTCTACTTTCAACCAGGTCACAATGCCCCAAACAAGTGGAACCTGTAATGGTGTAGCAGACAATGCTGGATGATGCAGGAGGCCCCTCGGAGTAGATGTCTTTCCACACAGCTCCCAGTCCATGTTTTCCAATCCCGCAATCATTGGCACTTTCTCTGTTAGATCAGTGACTTGGAACGGTGATCAATGCGGTGGACTTCTTACTGGATTGGTTTCCTGACAGGAGGTAGGCCGCCTTAATTTCCAAGTGCAGATAAAATCAAGACTCAATTGTTATGCTCTGAGCCTACCTCGATGTGAACCATGTATTAGTAGAATACCTTGATTTTTCAAGGGATGTAGGTTGACTCTAGAATATCCTGAGCGCCCCTCTCATGTCATCTTGACAAAAACCCTGATAAAGTTTTAATTGAAGTTTATTTTGACCCTCTCTTTCCTATGAATAGTATTTAACCAGTAGCAACAAAATATCTTCATATTTGACTTGCTCCCAGCCCCAATTCAGGGAACAGCTATAGTAGTTACCTGGAAGACTGCCAAATACTGCATTTACATTCATTACAAATTTAGTTCAGAAATCAAAACCTAAAAAGGGGAAGAGTTCATCAGTATGCTTCCCATAATGTTTTTAGAATGTACAGGCAGATACAGGAAACACTTTGATGACGGAAAACTAGGGGAGCAATTATATTGCAGTAGTAGAGCCTGATTAGAGGCAGAGCTGTTGGGCAGAAACCTTTTGCTATTTTGGCACAATATTTGATGGTGTGTACTTAGACCTACTTAGCTATACAGCGATATCTCTTGTGTGATACTTAAGAGGGAACTCTGTGAAATAGCCTGACTGGTTTAAGAAAAGTAAAGAAATGCATTGGATAGAAAAGTACTCTGAGTATGGTGCTTGCCCTCTCAGTTTGTTGTTGTAGTATCAGTGAAGATGGATTTAATAGTATTTTCCTCCTAAGAAGTGCTCAAGAAAGCAGTTGCCTATTTTTTCCTAGCATGTTATCCAGGAAAGCAGAATTGGAATGAACTCTGCTAAAGTTATTGGAAAAATCATGGCTGCTCTCCTCCTGGAAAGAATAATGGCAAATTTCATTGGGACATCTGTTTGGTTATTGAAAAAAAAACTGGCATGAAGTTAACTTGATTTCTTTTCTTTTCTTTTTTTTTTTTCAGAGTAGTTATTTAAAATGTTATTTAATTGAAAATACATATTTTGGGTTTGAATTAAAAGTACATCTAATACTTTTCTGAATGCACATGTTCAAACACATGCAGGGTAATAAAAGGTAATCTCTGTCTTAGTGGCTCCTCCGTGACACTGTTTTTATTCCATTCATTGGAGAATAACTGGAGAAAATGTAACAGTAAATCAAACTTTATTGTGGTAATGCCTTAAACATTAGAAATCATCTGGAGTCTATGGTCAAATTACTAGGTCACCATTATCATTACTTTTAAGGCCCATTTGATGTTCCCATGTAAATAGTGATGAGCAATACGGAAGCAGTGTATAACACAGCATATTTGTTAGTGGTTTTTCGGCGGCATTAAAATACAATAAACAAGAAAAGGTAGCTGATTGCTTGAAGATAACACTGACTTGGACGAGCTGATAATGATACTTCTATTTGGAATGTTCCAAGGAGTGAAGTAGAGAAGTACACATTAAACCATAACCTTTCTTAAAGCTGAAGCAAACCAGGGATTAAGACTTTTCATGTGGCTTTCTTGAATTGTGGTAATTTTATGAAATTGGTCAGCAGCTGATCTGGGCAGGAAACCAAAAGTCTCAGTCTGAAGTCTGATTCAGATCTATAACTCTGAGGGCAAATTTGATTGTACAGAACTCAGTGTCGTCTCTTTACTCAGTCCAAAAGTTTTAAATTGCGACATCTTTTTTAGCTCGGTTGAAGTTTCAGCAGTTTATTCCCACTGATTTACGAATCTTTGTGTTGCTTTACCAGATTTACATAACAAATAAACTACTCTCCATATAAAATATAAAAATACATGCAAATCATTTGAAGCATTATAGGCTTCTCATGATTTGACCAGCCAGCATAATTTTTAGATGCTTAGAACATGTTGTTCAGAACAGTTTCACAAAAATAACTGAAGACTCTCCAACCACACAATACCTTGGAGGAGGAGGTCTCTGTATTTCACAGTCCATGTTACCAAATTAACATTTTTTTCTAGAAGCTCATGTGTTGTAAACAAATGGGAATTATAAGAGTGCAGTCAACCTACCAAAATATTCTCCAGATTCCTTCTTAGATGTTTGCTGTTAGGCTTTAGGGTTGGGAGGGAGCATGGTAGCTGTCCAGGAGAGCTTTTGACCAGCCTGTCGTGTGCAGCATTTCCTGAATGAGTTTCTGCTTCCTAGGGTCTGTTGCTGGGACAGAGCAGATCTTAGAAAAACAACTGGTTAAGATTTTTAAAAATCATGATGGAGCATTTACATTGTTTCCAGATAATATTTGCCATAGAAGATTTTGCCATAATGTATGCATAACATACAATATGTTATGTTATGTTTCATGCTTAAAAATTTTAATCCTGTTTCCCCACTGGGGCACCCAGCTGTTGATTTGGTTTAATCTGTGTTTGCTGGAAGTGAGTAATTTCTTTTGTCTTCTGGGTTCTTTTGGTGTCTGATGAGGTAGGTACCTGTTTGTTCATCTTGGGTGTAACACAACATTCACTCTTTCTCAGTGCAGCTGCCCGACTGGATGTTGCATTTCCTCCAGGTTTTGTAGGTATCCAAGCAGAACTGTAGAGGATTTGGGTATTTTGTCTGTTGTTTGAAGTAGAAGGGCTACAGTTTATTCATTAGGAGCATCAGGCTCAGGGTAACAGATTAACCAGCTGCACTGCCTGCATTCATGTGGTCACAACCTTCCAAATTTACCCCATCATTAGAGGAAGAATTAATTATTGTCCTAATTGACTGTTTCCTTGGCTATAAGCAGGAAGGAACTGCTAGGAGGCAAAGTGATTAATCAGTTAAGCTAGTTACATCAATCAAATGTGTGAGGAAGTTTATCATCTCAAGCCTGGAGTAAAGTAATGTCAGAATACAAAAGCCATCAGTAGTCCCTTCACAGGGGTTTCACTCTGTTTCTTTTGTCAGCATTCAGAGGCATCACTAAAAAAAATAAGGCAAGATGGGAGCGAACTCAGTCTGTACTAGTCGGTCAGGATGGCTGTGGAAGGGGTGACACCGCAATCTGTTCCTCGCTAGAGCTCGCGCGTGATCCTTGTTAACAGGCCTCAGCCCACGTTCGCATGTGTGAATGGGCAAGTCGCGTATCTCGAGCACGTAACTCGGTGCACTCTCTCCTAAATCGTAGCAGTTGTGCCAGGGAAATGCAGCGTCCCGGTCGCCGTCTTGGTGAAGCACCACACCAAGAGCTCGCTCTTGAAAGAGCCGCGGAGCTGCAGCTCGCAGATGGCAGTGCCGCGTGGCGCCAGCACCACCTGCCTCCCGCGCCGGCTGCCCGGCCCCGCCGTGGCAACCCCTCAGGGCCAAGGGGAGAACTCGCACAGGAGTCTTCCAAGCACGGTGATTTTTAACCTGGGCTGTTCTGGATTATCATAAAGGGCCAGGTTGTTAAGTGGCAGCCTTTAAAGGAGCTATTCAGCTTCCCTAGCTTTGCCTGGCAAGCTCTGGGAGAGGGAAAGGGAGAAGAGAAAGGAGTCGTTGTCGCTCCAGCCATGGGGTTTAATCTGCTGCCGCATATGAACTACTGCCCGCAGCCTTCACTGTTTTATCCCTTAGCAAATTTGGCTGGGCTGGCTGTTCTCATCTTAGGCCCGGCTCTCTCTTTGAACTGGAACTCTCTGGCTCTGAGAACCCTAGAGCTGGATTTTCTGTAGAACCTTCCTCTTGGGCAAGGTTGATTTAACCCAGCTCGTTTGTGTAGACAGAGTGCAGGTCTGTGATGTGCTGGAAACTTGGACATTATTGTAGAAAACAGTCTCGCTTTGTTTGTTTCTATGTGTGGATAGCGCGGAGCCCGGCTCAGGTGGGAAGGGAAGGCCCTCTGGTTTGCCAGAGCTTAGAGAAGCTGCGACTGCCAATATTACGATGGTTAGAAGAAAGGAAATAAGGCTGCCTAGAAGGGATGTGAGACAATATGAAAAATAAGTCTTCTATAAAAGTTAGCATTAGGAAAAGTATTTAGGATTTTATTAGGTCCAGTAGCTGTTGTGGTGTATGCATAGATAAATTGCCAAATGAATCTTCTGTTTACCAAACAGCACGCGACACATGTCCCGATGGGAGCCAAGTCAGGGTTGTGAATGAGTGTGTATTTCCACACAGAGTCATGAGTGTGGGAACAAAGACAGAATTTAAGCGTTGAGGTGCAGATTGTTGAAGCTGGGGTAGGAACAGTGCAAATTTGCCCTGGCTTTCTCTCCTTGTTGAGGTCTGTGTTGAGTATTAGCTGTTTCATTTATGAAATAAATATATGTTTCATTTATTTTTCAACTTTACAGAGTAAATGCACTTCTCAGAGTGAATGAACTGCTTTAGAAAGCATGGGGCTTTATGTAGTTAAGGAGAGGAAGATTTAATCCAACCTGCTCTGGAAAGAATACAACTACTTTTTAAATCATTTTGCTTATAATTAAGAACTACATAATGCTGTATCTGTCTGCTGTGTATTTACTGTGGATTTTATTTATATATTTCAATGTATAAATATTAAATCCATAGTTACATGAGAGGAGTGTTACTTACAGTCTTTTATGATGATGATAAATCTTTGGCAGGTGGTTCTTATTTTATAAAATGAAAGGTTTCTAAAGAAGGTCATTTATCTCTACCATATAACAGTTCTCATTTTCTTGAATGAAAGGTAAAATCTAGAAATTAATATTATGATTGTAATATGTCCATGTGATCAAAATGTCTATTTGTTTTAGCATTCTTTTGGGCTTATGATAAAAGAGATTATCATAATAACAGTTGGTTGTGAAGAATCTGTAGCACAAGAGAATATTTTCTGAATACCGGCCATCTGTTTGTGCCTTCTGAGTTTTCCTGCAAAACTGGAGAAGATATTGGTAGCTGCATATGCCTAAGAGATGGATGAGGTGTCTGAAAAGTGCACCCATCTGCCATGACTGAGGCAGATCTCAAGAAATAAGGAAAGAATCTGCAGGTCAAGAAGCTTTTCTGGGCCTTGAGACCATGGAGGTCTCCTGTTCTGGACGTCAGCCTCATGGCCGTGTAAGTCCTGTATAGAGCTCTACCCCGTCTCTTGCTCCAGAAGAGAGTTATATTTTGCTCACACAACTGTGTAAGTGGATTTACTCTGTCTTTATTCAGGGAAAAGTGAATTAAGCCCGTAATGAATAAATCTAATTTTAAAATTACATTGTTGATCATTGCTGCAACAACATGAGAGATCCTTTCTGAGGGTTGCCAATCAAATGTGTAAAGAACGATAAACAAAAAAAAGAATTTATCCAACTAGGCATTCCCATCAGATGGTTATTTTGGAACAGCTTTTGAGAGTCAAAGCAATGTGATCTGTGTTAAAAGTGGTATTCTAGAAAATTAGGTCAGCCAGAGCTCTCTGAGCTGGTTAGGTCCACAAAGTCATTATGACATCCAATAAAAAATGGTGTTTTTAATGATATATGTAGACTGCCTGACTCCAGTGGGCTTTTTGATAAAGTAACATTCATTCAAATGGATAAGGATCAGTGAAGAATTATAATCAATGTGATGCATTACATTTGGTTTAAAAGAGAATATTGTCCAACTTATAAAAAATACTGACTTCAGCTAAGGAAAGAGCTATTAAGCACATTTAAACCATTGGAATAGGGCAAGCAGTCCAAAAACAATTTTTAAACTAAGTTCTGGGTAAAAAAGTTTAAAATAACATGTATTGCTTCCTTCTTTGGGAGTAGAAATGACGTGCTCAGAATTTGTGATGTGTTTTTCTTAATATATGTTCTTAAAACTTTGCACTTTGTCTTTTTTTGACAAAATATTTCCAAGCGGCAGTCATCAAACATTGCATCTTTGCTGCTCAGGCGCTACCCGTGCTCACACGTGCGCATTCTATGTCTTTGCTAATGTGCTGATTTGTCTTCATATGTTGTCTACAATTATTTGCAAAGCGTTGCCTATCATCTCAAACCTGGTGAAGTCTATAGTGCTTTTGACCTCAGCAAATAATTAAGTAATTGTGGGGATTTTTTTCATTTTGTTTTTTTTTTTAATGCGTAGCTTCTTCAAATGTGACTGCAGTGTTACCTAAGAATAAGCTGAGCCCATTGTCTAGTACCAGCTCAATATTATTTACACAGAACATGAACCCAAATATGGATTTAATGTGAGTTCTTTGAGCAGGGGAACAGAAGTGGCCCATGCCCAGCATCTCCTCCATAAAAATTGGACAGACTTGGCACAGCTCTGCCAACTGTGTCATCTCCTGGCCAACTGGCATACACCTCCAGCTCTGCTCTTCTGGAACTCCTCATTTTCAGTCTAAGAACCAAGAGCATTGGTAATAGGAAAAAAAAAACCAACAACAACAAATGTAGTCCTTGTTTCAGGAAGCTTTTGAGCTTACTGTGCACCATTTGTGGAGGTCCCTGTGTTTCTCATGTAGATGTACAACATACCTGAAGGACTGTATAGTGAGTAAAGGAGGCATGGTGCAGTTGCATTACAGGAAATGGGGCCACAAGCTGAGCATTTTGCCTGCTTTTTTCTTTTGCTGTTTGTTTTTTTTCTTTTGTTTCTCCCCTCTGAGTGGTATAGCAGAGCTGTCCATGTGATGTTATCCCTAAAAATGCTACTTGGGAGTGGGGGAGGGCAACAGCATTCATCTAAATTGCCTCCCATAATTGCCTTGTCTCTCAAGGGACTGCTGTATGTGCAGAATTAAATGGAGCTGAAGTGCTGAGAATGCTCGGAGAGAGACCAAGGTGTCCGCAGGAGGATGTGGCCAGGGTGCCATCAAGGTGCCAGGCTTAGCTGCTAGATTCACTGCTCCAGAAGCCAGATTTTTACGAGTCCTGTGTTATGTTCCAAAAATGCAGGTTACCTGGGTTAACTGAGCACAGTCTTTTCCAGTGCATAGGAAAAAAAAAGGTAGTCTTAAAACGTATGAGAGCTAGGAAACGTTCGCTGCAATCTCGAATGCCTTTGGGTTATCATGTAAGCCTAAAGGCAGAATCGTATCTCATTCTTTGAAATCAATGTTTATTCGATTGGTAATGTGTTTTAAAAGTAGAGAAATAAGCAAGTGCCACTTATTTTCCTTCCGACCTCTTTGCTCTTTGTCAGGCAGCGTATGGGAACTTGCCGAGCGCCAGCCCCACAGCCAGGGCTCCTTCCCGAATGGAGCAGCAGGGAAGCCGCAAAACTCTCAGCAATTTTGTCCTTAGTTTTCTCTAACTAAACTCCTATTAGAAAACTATGTAGTTGTTCTGTACATTAAAAAAAAAAAAAAAGGCTTTACCTTGAGTCCTGAAATGCTAAGGAGAGAAGATTTGTGAAAGGAAGAGTACCTCCCAAAGGAAGTATTTTATTGGTAATTGCAGCACAGGGAAAAATATATAAATGTTTATATATTGTTGTCTTTTTGGCATGAGGTTCACTACTATCACTGATGACAGGGCATACGCTTATGTATTTGCATTTTAAGCTTGAGCTCAGTTAAGCTTCTACAATATAGGCTTACTCTTGGAAAAAAGCATCGAGCTGGCCGGCTATTCATCCTTGCCCCAGGGAAACTCTGGTTCAAAAACAGCATTCATGGAAAAGTCAATGTGCTTGAGCCTTAGCCGTGACCTGTGATTGTGCTTTGTATGTTAATGCCAGCCAGGCACCTTTTAAGCAACAGGTAAAATTTTCTGAGCAGACCTGTGTTTTTAAATTTAAACACTGAACTTACACGACAATATAATGAAGTTTTAGAAATAGCTAGAAATCTCTTAAGCAAATTGAGTCCTCGTTAATCAAAGGAGAATTGGTTTGGGTCTCTACTTGGTTCCAGCCCAGTAGAGTAGGGCTGGGACACAGAAGTTTGCTTCAATGCAAATAAAGCTTTTGTAAAGGCCCTTGCTGTCCCCCACGTGTTGCTGTGCCGTGAGAGTGCAAATGTGCTAAGTCTGGATAGGAAAGTTAGAAACAGTTCTTTTTATTTCTGAATATTATCATTCTTTGTTTCTTTTACACTCTATTTTTTCCTTCTGACTTCTCCAAATGCCGTCTATCTGAAAGTCAGTTGGCAGATGGGGCTAGAGAAGCTGTCAGGTCCAGGGCGTATCGTTAGGCCAGGCCTTGTCGATACAATTCCTGCCTTCTTCCTGACATTATTTATGCTTTAAGACAACAGCTTAATAGCAAACTACTACAGTGTAGTGATTAAAAGTCCCCCAAGGAAAAGTTGTTCTGTTTAATTAATCAGTGATGTTCATAGCTGGGATGGAGGATTATCCTGTCAATTTTTTGGTTTGGTTTGGTTGTTAGTGATGGCAGGTGTCATGGAGGGTTCTGAGAAACCTCTTTAAAACAGGTCTGGTTTGTGTGGCACTTCAGAAGATGTGCTCTCAGCCAGTGTGCTAAAGGAAAGGGATTACAGATTTTAATCCAGCTGGGTTGCAACATAATTTTAGATTTTTTTCATACTTTGTCACTTAAAGCATACAGATGCATTCCTTAGCAAAGCAATGCTGCAAATTTAAAATTAAAAAAAAAAGTCCTCTGCTTCATTTCATAGCTTACCTAATATATAATAATATAAACCAGAATGTGCTGATAGTTCAGAATAGCAGAGCTTTGAATAGAAAACATAAAGGAAAGGCTAATAGTTACAGTGATGTTTGACTTCCAGGGTTGAGAACCTGAATTGCGGGCTCACAGCTCCCTGGAGTGTTGGGAAGGAGAACAGCAGCTCCCGGCCCGGAGCGTGCGGCTGTGCGAGCTGCACATTTGGGTCCTTGCTGTTTGCTTGGCACTTACAGAGCCCGTGGACGGACTCCTGCACCCGGGAGCAGGGATGCTGCTCGTGCTGCTCGCGGTCACGAGCCGGCGCACGGGAGGGAAGGAGGGCAGCTGGTGATGCCGGGTGTGGGGAAAACACAACTTGGGCTCCTCTGTTTTCCATGTCACTGATAAGGTCTAATTTTCCTAATTTTCACAGCTCTGCTATAAATGCAGAAAATAGATTTTCCTGTGCAACGATGAAAAATCCAAAGTGAAATCTATTGAAGTGCTGTGGTCTGCTCCTCAGCAAGGGAGTAGGTGCTGCCTGTGCCTCTGCTCTGAAAATGAGACTCCTTTGCTGGGCTGGAGAACCCACTGCTGCTGATTCCTTTTGGATGAAGTGGCCGTTGCATCCAAAATTCCACATCCAAAACCAGAAACGTCACCATTGGGCCAAGGGCCACTCTTTTGCTAATTGTTGAAGCCCAGCCAGGAAGAGGCAGGGAAGCTGCCTCTAAGAAACACTGCCTGTTGCACTGGGTGCTATTTGCCATGTCAAGATGGCTTAGGAGTAGGGCAGTGTATTGGAAAGCCAGAAGTCCATTTGTGTCTATGGAGAGCTGAACTTGAAGTGGTACAAAAATAAAACATTATGTCATCTTCGCTCTTTTTCTGCTCCCTTGTAAACCCCCTGAATTTGACCCGGATGTGAGTAAATCCCATTAACCACTTATTAAAGTAATCTGTGATGTAGTCCAATCTTCAGTCAGCTGCACTGCAGCTCTGTGGTGCTCACACGAGCAACAGCAGGGAAGCCTCTTCCAGCCTTCCCGTCCCTCCCTGGCATATGGAAGTGCCTTTCTAAAGCCCTGCCAGTAACGAGGCCCTTGGGAGGAGCAGGTTTCACCCTCGGTCGCAGCTGGACATGGCTCCCCCTGCAGCAGAGCCTTGGGCGAGCGCTTGGCTGCACTGTGCATCTTCTGCCCATCTTCAACTGAGAGTCAACCCAACGTCTTCGCAGTTGTTTCCAATCTAGAACCCACGTGAAACATTTTCTTTTTGTCAGCTTTCAGGCCTATCTTTGATCTTGCCTCTTTAAAATGTGTTTGCAAAATGCTTGGTGCAGGCACAAAATACTTTCCTTACCTTTCTGCTTGACGGTTTGCTAATATCTTGGGAAACTCGCTGTGACTTTCCTTAATAACAGATTCCTGCAGGTGGCTGTTTCAGTGGTTTTATTGTATTTGTGTCTACTTAATTTCCATGTTTTCAACCAAAATTCAAATTTGTTTCCAAGCAGGGCATGGGAATCTGGTGAGTAAATCACAAGAGAGACAATTAACTTAAAGCAGAGCAGTTTATGGGATCTGGCAGGTCTTCTGGAGAAGTGTTATGCCTGTTCACCATCATTTGCTAAGGACCTGGTCCCGCTGGACGTATCATTTTCTGTAAAACACGTGTATTCTACTGTTACTGCTGCTATTGACATTCATGCTAGCAGTTCGTCTTGAATAGCCGTGCTCCGCTTCCATGTGTGCAGCAGGTGAAACGCAGCGGGCGCCTGCCGGGCTCCATGAAATGGGCCCGTGCTGTTCTGCACAAAGCTGCGTGCTGCCCCCTCCCCGGCCACTCTCCGGGCACTGCATCCACACCAGCCTGTTTCTGATGCTGCTGTTTGGTCATGTTTATCCCCCAGGCAGCAATATTTGTTTCTAAGTGACAGGCCTTTTGGTTTATAAAGATGAGTACATTATTTTTATTCTGGAGGGCGTTAAGTGGGCTAGTCCCTTAATTCACAACAAGCAAGTGCCTCGCTGCTCATGTTCCCGATGGGTTGACCTCTGGCTACACCCATCCTGGAAATGGAGCAAAACGGCCACTCATCAGGAGTAATGATCATTATTTCAGGAACACACAACTAACCTGGCCAGGAGCTGCTTGTAGACACGTGGTACTGTGCCACAACTGGAGAATTATTAATAGTAGTCTCCCATGTTTGCCTGTTACTGTCTCCTTTATGCTGCGATGTTAGGACTATCATGACCTTAAAAGCATACCGTTTTTCTTTGAAATATGTGCAAGTTCTTCATTCTGCATTTTGAACATAAGAAAGAGAGGTCTGTTCTATTCCTTAGAATTTCTCATGCTGTCCTCCAAAATGCTTAGGCAAGCCTGAGCAAAATTTAAGTTTTACATGGGTGTATATTACTTTTTGAAGGAAAAGAACTCTCTATTCCATTTGCATTTTGCTGTTTTATGTCTTTAACATAAAAACAAGTGTTGTATGGAAAATGTACATTCATCCAGGAGACCTCATGAGATTTGTAAGGATTTTCATCTAGTGGAAAGAGGTAGGCCATGAAGTGGTCAGAAGAAGCGTAAAGTCAAACCTTCATGTGAGAGACAGAGCACATTTTTTTTGGAGACTCGGGTAATGAAATTCTAGTTTAATTTCAAGAGATGTGTTAGATTCTTGGTGGCTTGAAGACTTTAAAGCAGGACCAGACCTCTTTCTTAAATATATGTTGTAACTTAAGCCAAGTCACGGTCATTTCAGCTCTTAATTTTCTTTGGAGACCTATAGAAGGATACTGATCTGCTTAACCTGGGGCTAGCAACTTGGCGGAACGATGGACTGTACAGCTGAACGTAGCAGAGCTTTGGCCTTTTCCGTGGTTTTAGCTCTTTCCTTCTAAGCCCCAGTTTCAGCAGTGAGCTGGCTGCTGCATTTCACTGCCCCAACCTGCTTCCCTTCCCTTCCTAAAGGGCCTTTCGGCCTTGGGGGCCTTTGCCAAAGGAGCAGAGTGGTGGGAAGCTTTCAAGTAGTGGCCAAGCAGTGAGCTGGTTTTGCCTTCTTGCCACCATCTCCTGTTTTCTTGGAGAAGAAGATCACCCTGCAAGTGATCTGCAAGGAGCTGAGGCAGTTTTCCAGTTATCTAAGCATGTCCTTTTCAGAGCAAATCCTGTGCCTGGGATCATTCGCTTCAAAACGTGTTATCCAAAGTCCAATTTTACCTTGAAGGATGATTGCATGCTTTGTTTGGGGGACTGTCTTTCACAGCGAAGCCCTCCGTTTACAAGCAAAAACATTTCATGCCACTTCATGGCATGACTAAAAGAGTTAAATTATATTTTTCTTCCTCATGGTTGCTGACAAGAGCAATGGTACTTTAATCAGTTTTCGTAATTTTCAGCTCGTGTCTAGAGAGGCAGGAATAAAAAGCATTAAAAGCATGTTTTTCCACTGCAGTTTTCCACAATGTATTTTGTGCAAAAATATCACTCCATATCACCAAAGGCATTATTGCCTGATCAGGCATCGGGGAGCGACAAGCCCCGTGAGAGGCTGCATTAGTTCACAAGCTCCATTTATGTGTAGGCTTCAAAGTCCATATAATCTCATTTCTCTACTCTCTTCCTTGTTTGTTTTCTCTGCTTGGCTTAATGCTGTCATAACTGTATCTCCTTCCTGTAGGAGCTGTTAGACCTTGCATCTGCTTAAACGTGATCTCTGTTTTCATGAATATTCTGCTCATAAGCTATTACCATCTTAGATTGCGCTTCTGCCAGATGCATTGCAGTGTTTCTGTGCTGGTCAATTATAGACTCGAGACCTGGAGCATTCTGCCAAAATAAAGAAATTATTCTACAGAAGTACTTAAGAGAAGCTGAAATGCTATTATATATATGTGTGTGTGTGTGTGTGTGTGTGTGTGTGTGTGTGTGTGTGTGTGTGTATACACGTATCCATGTTAGTGTTGCGTTTTAGGGCAAAATCTTGTTGTGAAATATTTCAAGGTTGTGAAATATCCTTCTGCTTTTAATTCATACAGAAAAGCACTTGACTATCAGTTTCGAGCTTAACCATCTCAAGTCCTATTTATTTAAATGGCAGATGCAATAAAAGCTCCATCTGGCTTCCATAGGAAGCTTGTAGAAGTTCTTGAAAATTGATTTTTTTTTTTCTTTCTTTTTCAGGCCACAAAAAATTGTGGCCATTATTAGAACTTCTTCCTCCTACAGCATAGTTGCCAGATGGCAAGTTTGTTGAATATGTTTTTAACTTAGTAGAGTTTCAAGGACTGAATGCAGCTCAGAGAAGTGGGGCTACCTTTTTGCTTCAGAGGCCTCCTTCAAAATCATCCTCCATAGATTTCTACACACAGTGCACTTGTGACCTGGGCAGTCTGTCGCATACTCCTCTCTCAGTGCTTGGAATGGAAATAGAGAGTGACCGCTTCACAAAATCCCAGTAATTTCAAGGTCAGCAACGTTGAGTGAGTCTTGCTACAGGAAGAAGGCAAAATCAAATTTATAATTTTCTCATTATTTCCTTCATTTTATGAAGGAATCCTCTTCTCTTTACAAAACACAAAGCATTGGTTTCCAGTTCTGTTCTCTGTAGACAAATTAGATTTTATATTGCAGGATTTTTTTTCCCCTGATATGATCTGTGACAGTTCTGGGACGTTTCTGAGAAAGGAGAAGATCAGTCCTGTGAAGCTCTGCCACAGAACAGCCAAGAGAATTCTGCACCACATCTATTACTTTTCCCTTAGTGCTGAACCATGTTATCTGTGCTGAAATGTAGTTGCAACGTTAAGGCACTTAAGCAGCAATGTCTGTAGTAATTATTCAGGTGCTTACAGTTAAATCTGGTGGTGTATCCATTAGCGTAGGTTACGGACCAAAAGGAGTGGATTGGGAGAGCAAAGCAGGCAGCACCGTGGAGCTGAGAGCCGCCCTCTCGGCACTTCAGGGCTTTCTGTTTCGGGCCAGCTGCTGGGGCTGCTAGTGTGCACTTGAAAAAGGCGGTTGGAATGGGATTGTTTAACAGGATGTGTGACTGGACAAAGATTTGAAATGACCTTGTGATGGAATAGGAAGCAGAAGTCACTTTATTTTTTTCAGATGGGAAGAAAATCCTCCAGAAACAACTGGTTAAATTGCTTTTCTAAAATTCTTCCGTAGAAGGTGGCTATTGGCATCTCTTTGGATTAATTACTTTGAAGAAAACTCGTCTGCTCTCTTGCTTTAGCGCTTTGTTCATTTATTGCCAAGTAGAACAAATAATGGACAGCTGTAAATCATATGGATGCAGTTGTAGCCAGGGATAAAGATGATGTCATGAATTACTACAAGGTGCAGTGGTTTCTGTGCTATTTCTGAACAAAATTAGAGGTGTCTTGTTTACAGCTTGTGGTCTTCTCCCTCCTATGGAATACTGCATGGGTCCCAATAATAATATAAAATAAATGCAAGACAGATACTGTTTTGAAGATGTTTTGGCATTATATCCCCATTTTTATTGCTGTATTATTGTCATTTCCAGTTGTATCTGTCGCCATTTTAGCTAAGATAGTCCTCTGTTAATAACATATGGGAATCATTATTATTTTCATTTTTTAGCAGATACATGAACCTTTTTTATGCCCTACTCTTTCATAGATCCGAGCAAATAATGGCCGGTTCTGCAGAAGGCAAGCGCTGGGTCCTGTGGGAGCAAGGGCTGCCTGTCAGGGCAGGTACCGAACGGGAGCGAGGGGCTGTTCCCGCATTCCAGGGCTGTGGCTCCTGCCACGGCGTCTCGCTGTGCGCCTGTCCCACATGGGGTTTCTCCAAGATGTGTTTCTCCGGGAGCAGCCGGCCTCTGCTAAACCTTGGTCAGGCAGCTGCCGTGGGTGCAAGCGATGGCCTATCTCCTGTGTCTCCCATCCAGGCCTCACTTTTCATCTGTGGGTCTCCTTTGCAGCAGTCTTCTCCTTGACCTTTTGAAGGATGATCCTGTTTGGTTTTAGCACAATCTGGAGCTCTGTCAGGCTGCTTGCCCTGGTGTTTCATGCATGCTTTTACTGGCTTTTCCTTCCTTGCTTATCAGCCCTTCTGCTGTCAGGCTTGCAGGCAGCAGAATTGGACAACAGGTATAGCAGAGTGGTAGAGAAGCAAATGCGAAGTGACCTAGGAAGATGAGAGCTTCTACAGTGACAGGCACAAAGGGACAATTGGTATAAACATCTGAAATGTGTTAGAAGTAGATGCTTGTTTTTCTCCCCTGCCCAGAAAAGCCAGTTCTGAGCTCCTCCCATCTCTAGGCCTTGAATTGCTTACAGGACAATAATATTAATTTTATTTGAACAACTCCTCTTTTCTGTACCAAATGTATCAGGTTGGCCTGTTTAGAAAGGGAGGCAACCACAAAAGAATTTCTATTTGAGAGAGGTTCTATGTAATCTAATAAAAAGCTTGAGAGCCTTTTATACTTTTCTGTGTTTTCTCAGAAGACAAAGTGTGTTTAGGCTTTGAAAGTGAGCAATTCCATCACAGACTTTTTCTTTTCTGAATATCATCTGTGAGATAACGGGTGACCAGCTGAGAGCTGCAGACATGAGCCAGAGTAAAATCTGGCAGGCAGAGCTTCATTAAGCTTTCTGCTTCAGCTGTGGCCATATTTACAGCCAAGCAGTCCTCCTTCCAAACAATAGGAGATTTTTAACTTGAACATAAAATGGGCCACTTTTTTTTTTCCTGGCAGTATCTCTGCATTGAGTACAGTACTGATTTAAAGTAACTATACAGATTTGGAGGTGAGAATCTGCCTTTTTTGATGTCTTCTCTAATGCACTTAAAAATGAAGATTTTAGTTCTTTGGAAATGCTTTTTTGTGTGTTTTTTTTTGTTTGTTTGTTTGTTTTTAAGTCAATGCAAGCTCACTTAACTGGGGGTAACTATTTTGTTGTGTGACTTCCTTTGCAGCTGCCTTGGGTCTCTACTTCCCCCGAAAGGAGTACTCGGAGAATGTCTACATTGACCAAGCAGCAGGGACGCCGCTCCTGCACATCCGTGCCTTGAGGGACTCTCATGGGGAAGTGGCCCACTTCCACCTCTGCCAGAATCTCGTCATTTCTCGAGCAAGATCCCATGAAAATCACTGGTTTCAAATCAGAGAGAAAACAGGGCTTCTCTACCTCAGTAAGAACCTAGATAGAGAAGACTTCAATATGCTGTGTAAGTATGAGAAGACTAGCATTTCTTGTTGAAGTATCTCTTGTTAAGGCAAAGTACGTTTAGATCATGAGATTTATTCAGCAACCTCTAAGCATCAAATTTCTCAATATCTTATCCAGAGCCAACCAAGTTCACTGTGAATGCAGGGACGCACATGCCAGAGCAAACACAGACCTGGGTCAGGTCCGTAACTTTCACTGTTGGCTCTAATGGAGCAAGAAAGCTGTACTACTTGAAATTAAATTTCCCGTCGTCCAAAGCTCTAATGAGTCACAGTTTCACATCAGCTTTTGTCATTTGTTTATTCATTCATGCTAATTAAGCCACTTCTACTGTAGTAACTTTGAGGCCTAGGGGCCAGACCAAGGTAGCTAAATTGGTTCAGACTCTACTCCAGCCCTTGAATTCTGGTAACACAGATTCACAAAACACCTTTGTATGTATCACTGAATAGCTCTTGGAAGAAATAGTTAAGCTTATCACTTGTTGTCTCTTGAGATTTGCTTTTTAAAAAATCCTGACTATGGAGCTACAGAAGTGAATTATATCCATTTTTTGGCTTCTTTGAAGCTCTGACAATAAATTGGTTTTGGTGATTTTGATCTGTGAGGAAATTAGATATCATTAGATGGTGAAGGAGGAAATGGGTAAGAAGTTAATGACCACTGTGATCTGCTGGCTGCAATTCTGCTCTAAGAGAGTCTGTATTAACTGTGGAGTTTGTAAGGGCCATGTATCAACACTGTCCTTTGGCTTATGTTCCTGAGGTTTAAGTGCTCAAATTTAAGCACTTACTGCTTTATTTTTAAGTGTTTAAATGCTTGATATCTCACCCATTTTCACTGTATTTGTTGGTATTTGGTGTTCATTAATCATGAATGTGGTAGCTATTTGTAATTGAACATAGGAAGGCCAGAACAACTTAGAGTTTTAGTGTTTTTGTTCTTTTTTCTTAATGTGGATCAAAGTGACCTAGAGTCTTTCCAAGTTAATTAGATCTGTCTCAGAGATACTATCATTCTGTCTGTGGTTGAACTTAGATAATGAAGTCAATTTAGTCTTGAGGATATCTTATTAGATGCTGCAAACTGATCTTAGTTTCTATGTTATCTTTGCCCAACTTATTATTCCAAAGTGTTGCAACTGTATATCCTATACAATTTGTTCCCTATATTCAACTGGTATAAAGTGTCAGAGTGCTGTGACTTAACAGGCAGCTAATAGTTGCTGTCACTCTATCCCAGGTGCTGGGATCTTGGTTGCTATTTCACTCACTCGTCTTTTCTCCCTGCCACCTCTCTCTACTCTGGTCCATTCAAAACCAGTTCCATGAAAAATCTGCTGGCTAGTAGTGACCAGCTTTCTGTCAGCGTCCTGCAGACAGCATGTTGGCGTTGTTCAGTGGGATTCTGCAGCATAAAATTAGGTGGCAACAGCTATAATGTTTTGACTATTAAGATTATTAAGATTTCAGTCTTCCAGTCAGTAGGTGATTTACTCAAAGTTGTTTTGTTATGTGATAGAATTATGTGGCAGCCTGTGGAATAAAGGACTAAAGCACAAAGTGTATGAAAGAAATCTTTGCTTTTCCTCTTCAAATATGCTTTTTTTTTTCCTTTTCTTCCTCCCCTTTGTGTAGCTGTAGGCAACTGGATGTCATTATCAAAGGTGATGCTGTATGTCTTCCTTTCATCCCACCCTTTCCAAGAGAAGGAATGTGACTCTGCTACTCGTGCCACAGTGTACCTCTCCCTGATCAACGCTACTGCCCCTGCATGCAGCTCCCTGACAGCGAGGCAGCTTTGCTTCACAGACATGGATCTGTCCTTTCACATCAAGGAGAATAAACCACCCGGCACGTTCCATCAACTCCAGCTACCCTCCGTGCATCATTTGTGTCAGAACGTCAGCGTTTCCTACAAACTACTAGCAGGTAAAGTGGAACTGAACTGCTTGTGTACCAGGAATATTTATTAAAAGCCACATTTTAAAGATCTCTCTTGTAATCGATGCTTTAGATTGATCATATACAAGGAAATCCCATTGCAAGCCTGAGCAGCCCCTTGAGATTTTTTTTCCTTTGAGATGTACAGAGAGGATGAGAAGGAGGACTGTCCTTTTCCCCAGGGAAAAGACTCATTTTACAAGTTGCACCTGCCAAGAGCAGTTTGAGAGTATCATGAGCCTTAAATTGTGCTTCTTCTAAATTGTAGGATCTTTTCATCAATTCCATCTGCTTTCTGCATACTCTGCTATGGGTCTGCCACTTTCTTTTGTTCACTCCTGAGTCTGTCTTTTCTCATGCAGTCCTGACAGTCTTTTCTAAGCTATAATAGCTATTTCCAGTTAGATTTGCTGGATTATGAGAGAACATTAAAGAAGAGTCCTCTGATTGGAAGTGATTGCACCTATTTATGGCGTGGCTGTGTTTTTCAGCGGAAGGTCTGCCGTTTCAGTACAACGAGAACACCACCGGGGTGAGCGTGACACGGCGCCTCGATCGAGAAGAGAGAGAGAGATACGAACTGATTGCCAAGTGCACTGTGAGAGAGGGCTTCCGAGAAATGCAGGTCGAGGTGCCCTTCCTGGTGAATGTGTTGGATGAAGATGACTCTCCTCCCTTCCTTCCCAACGGCACCAATACTGCAGATGCTATTGTGGAATACAACAGGAAAGAGGTAAGAATCTCCTTTATCTAGTCTCTAAAGTAGGAACCATAGCATCCATTATACACTGTGTAATGGATTTGAGCATCACACATACAGAATCACAGGATAACAGCATGGTTAAGGTCAGAAGGGACCTCTAGAGATCATCTAGTCTGTACTATCATAGCATATTCTTCTATACAGTGTTGAGTCTGTAGAATAAAAAGATTTATTTTTTTTCCTTAGATGCATCATATTTACGTCTTAGAGAGTTCTTCAGGTCAGGACACTACTGATATCCCAGGGGGTCTTTGCTCTGAATTTTGCTCTGGGTTTTTTCAGGATTAGGTGTCAAGAGATTGAGAATGTTATTAGTACAGATGTATGTGTGTATTCATCCTATACGTGAGAATATATTTAAGATAATCAGAAATACATTCAAAACATTTGTTAGAAGACTGCACCAGTAACAGGAAGTTAGGAGAAGAAGGTGTCTGAACAGCCTTACCTTCTGTCTGTGCAAGTTTGACTGGAAAATTATGCAAATTTGTTATTAGGGACCTGATAATAGAATATACCCAGAATGGAGAGAAAGGAAGATTATCAAAGCTCAACGTGATTTAAGAGCTTTTCAAAGTGTCAGGGCCCAGGAGTACTGCAATCCCCTTCTGGGCCTCCCCAGGGCCCCTTCCCTGCCGTCCAAGCCCATTTCAGCCAAGCCATTAGCACTGCAGGGTGCCCTGGCTGTGTCCCCAGGCAGCCTCTGCCACTGCAGCCAGGGAGCCCTTGAGCACAGGAAAGATTGCCAGGGCTCTACTTTAGCTAAGGAGGAGACTAAGCAGGCTGAAAACACGGGTGCTGCCTACAGCCTGTCTGCTACTGCAGGCACCCACCAGTGCTCAGCAAAGCAGCGCACAGGAGCGAAGCTGGCAAAGCAGTGCTGGAAGAGAAGTCACCTCCACATGTGGGATTTCAGTAAGAGGGCGCTCCCTTTTCAGATACCATTGGAAATGATGGATCACACAGAAGCCCCTTCATGTTTTGAGGTTTGAGCTGTTAGGGAGATCTTTGGGACCCTGCCTGAAGGTGTGCTCCCCCTTTCCCTGTGCTCTGCCAAGGTGGTTTCTGAGGGCTGAACCCCCTGTGCCTTGCAGAAGTCTAGAGTTTGCCTCTGCAGCACCAACCCTTCCTGAGGCACTGGTGCAGTTAGGGCACATCTTTATGGGCCTGTGTTACACATCTGTCGTGAGAGCACTTCTCTCTCGTAATTGCAGGATTTTTTTGCAGTTCGTTTTCCCTTTGAATCACTTGAAGCATATTTTGCTGATATTGTGCTTGGACAGGTAGATTTGGGGAGTTTGCTGCCACCTGCAGATAAACCATTGGCAAGACACTTGTGAGCACACGGCTTTAGCCAGGGCAGGAAGGAATTCTGTTCTGCTGAAATTTTTGAGACTGGAGCATATCATATACCTCTGAATAAGACAGTAAGGTATCATAAAAGGGACCTATGAAGTAACATAATCTACTTGACTTTGACCTGAGATATTTTTGCCTATGATTGAGATAGAAAAGCTTGAATTATTTCAATTAGGTAATTTCTCATTGAAATTACTTATCCACAAAATAGTCATAATTCAGTGAATTTCACTGGCATTTTCCAGTGAAAAGAAGCATGATACTGAGAAGTTTTCATGCTTTTCTAGCAACTAGAGAAGATTGAAACAGTGACATTGATAATAATACTCGTAAAGGCCTGATAGTTTTGGTGTCCAGCTAGACAAATCAATCTCTAGAATAAGCAGAAGACAGATGACCCAGGCCACGTCTGGCACTTTTGCCGTGCTGTCTCAGATAATGAGTTTGACCTGTCTGAATGTGCTTCCTTGTCTTTAAAGCACACACACAAAAGTACACAAATCTGCTTTGTCAGTGGTGTTGCAGAACAATGCTGATTAAAAAAGGCAGTGTATGTTCACTCATTTTATACATTAAAAGTTTATCATGGCATGTGGACACAGGCTGATGTGATTATAAGATGGTCTTTGGCCCTGCTGCACTGCTGATTGCCATCTCCTTTTGCACCTTTTAACTCTTGTTCAGCTCTATGTAAGTAGTTGAGGGTTCTCTGGTGTGGATGTTCATAAGCACATTCCTGCCTGTCCTGTAAACCTGACTGACAGGTCCCTTCTTCTAGCTGTAAATTGTAGAGAGGATATATCATCTGCTTACACGATTGGGAGCTGTAAAGTGAAGGAGTTGATGCAAAGCAACAACTAGCACAGTCTGCATTCCCCTTGCCTTGGGACTAATCTTCTATTTGCAATAGCCTAAGCAGAATCTCCATCACATTTGGTGTAGATTATTAGCCTGTTTTGTCTTTAGTTAAGACTTGTTTTGTTTTAAACCAAAACACCATGAGACTTTTGTTTGAAAATTCAGAGTCCTCTAGTTGCACAAGGTAGGGACAGTCCAGTCTGAGGCTTGTGTGTCATTTCTCACTAATATGCCCATCAGACAGTCTGTGAATGGATTAGGTGGAGATTGCAGTGTGTACGAAGTGATACTGGATAAACTGTTTCTGCTTAAGCCCTATAAGGGAATGGCACAACTAACTGTCTTTGTAAAATACTGCCGGGCATATTCTGCAGATCCAAATGGGGGGTGAAATATCCTGAACTGTAAAAAGAATTGGAATTAAAGTGAACCTGAATGAAAGTTGGATGGCTTTATAGATCGGTATTTTAATTCCCCCAAATACATTTCAAAGGAAGAAATCTTCAAGGTCATTTAGCGCTGCTGTTTGTGATTTCCTTCCAGGGGACAGTCCTTGCAACGCTCACTGTGTGTGATGCAGACACCACACCTATTTATCCTCTTGAAAGCAGCAGAAAGAAATACACAGGAACCATCATCACAGATGATCCGTGGATCAGTGAGACATTCCGGGTGGAGCACATCTTCCATGAAGTCCATTTCAACCCGAATGGCAGCCAAGTGAGGGGAACTCTACATGAATACAGTAAGGTCTCCTTCTTCAAGTAAAGGAAAAAATGTCTGTTAGTAATTAACCAATAATCATTTTACAATTACAAACATAGTGCAAATAATGATTAGAAAAAACCTGAGCAACCTGCAAATAGCAGGACACTGATTTTTAAACATGTACAGAAAAAAATTGAGGTTGTTCATCCCTAAGATGGGGACCATATGGGTTGACATTCGGTGCAATAAGGAAGAGATTTTAACTATAGATTTTTCAGAACAATAGTTAGAAGGGAAGAACATCTGGTGAGACCTCTCAAATGGTACATAGCATAATTTTGGAGAGGCTATATTTTCATATTTTACTATTGCCTTTTGTTTCCCTTTAGGGAAGATCTTTGATGTTTATAATTCAGTTGGGATTGTAGAATAAAGAGATACATTTATAGGTAATTAGGTGTGTGATATAATACTTTTTTTCTTTTCCAGAGCTAGTACTGAATAAAAGTATTTCCGTGACAGAACATCGTTACTTCCAATTGGATGTTTTGGTGAATGACACGGAATTTCCTGGTCCGGAAAGATCGGTGATGCTTCACTTCAATGTTTCTATCCTTCCTGTCAGCATTCAGTTTCCAAACGTGACTTACCAGTTCACAGTGAACAGAAATGCTGGACGCTTTGCACAAGTAAGAAGTGTCTTAATTATGCTTTTAGTTTTTGTTAAGAGACTGGCCTCGTAGACAGTTGCTGTGGTGAGGTTTGGAAAATCCACGTTCTATTCCTCGGCCAGCAAATTAGTCTGTCTTTTGGACAGAGGCTTCTGTGAAACTTTGAATTACCTGAGTCTTCTAGAAGTGTCCTCAGCTTGGCTGCTCACTCACTGACTTGGCTCCCTACTGGCATTATCGTTACTACTATCTTACTCTATAGAAACAAAATTGTAATATTTTCAACAATTAGATGGTTATTTCTTCCTGCGTCTGTGGCGCACCTGAGCTCTTTTCTACATATTTCTTTGCTGGGCACATAGCTTTCAGGAACTGTCTCAAAGTTGAGACATAAATCTGTTCTCCAGCATGCATGTGGATAAAGCTTTGGATGGAGCTGTTTTAAGTAGACTAAATGAAAAAAAAATGATATCAGCATGACCGTTTTGCTGGGTGTAGCTACACTGGATTCCAGGTGCACTGGATCCTTCCGTCTGGCCATCAAATTACTACAGAAAGGAGATGTCACAGGGAAGTATTAATAGAGAGAAAAAGGGAAGTGTGATATAGTCAAAGGAACTTGTAGCCTTTAGCAGCTTAGACATAAATAACTGGAAGAAAAATCAAGAACAGAAAAAGAAATTTGTTCCAGCTATTGAAATCCCAACTCTACACATTCTGGTATGTTTAATGGCTTTTCCTTAGATAATGGCTAGCTAGTAATTAATGTGTTTCCTAATTTAACCCTCATTTTAGCTTAATCACCATCATTGCTGTTAATAATGCCTTCCAGAAACACTTTCCAACAGGTTGACATTAATCAGGTGAAAATTGCAATGTAATTCCTATGGAACATGTACATTAATAGGAAACTAGATCAAGATAATTAATATTATGAGAGTGAATATTAAAAATCAGATATGAGCCATTTTGGAGGAGCTGCTGGAATGTACCCCTCATAACTAAACAGAGCTGTAAGGCTACTGCTATATTTATAGCACAGAGAAGGACTGATATTAAAATTTGATCATCCCAGTTCCAGAGAAGACCAATTCATTATGCATCTTTTAAGGAAAAATTTGTTCTACTTATCTATAACTCTATGGCTAATTGAGAAAAAGAGAGAAAAAAGAAAGCAATAGCTCATGCTCTTGTATTTAATATGATGAAATGTACTGCAGCCTGATAGCTCTTGAGAGCACAAAACAGGCCCTGCATAACCAAATAAATGTCATTGCTCAGTCAAAGGTTATTTTATTCAATCTGCACTGAATATTCTAAATAGGACAAGGATCTCAAGGGTGCTCAAATGGTGGGCTACCTGCACAAGTCTGTTGTTCCCGTGCTGTTGTGATTCCTTGTTGCAAAACCAGAAGTTGATGCTTGCCTTTTTTTTGCATTTTGACAAGTCAGTCAACATTTGAAGAGGAATTTAGGACTTCTGAAAACACGGCTGCTTTACAATAACTATGTAGTTTCACAGGGTGGCAGTAGTAGCAGGGAAAAACTTGCTTACGTGAAGGCAGAGCTCCAAGGCTGTGGGAAGAGATTTCTTTCTGTGCTGCCTAAATGCAAATTCACAGAGAGATTGTTCTGATCAACTAGGGCAAACTCATCCTCCCCCTGGAGATGGCTTTCTGAATTAATTAGGGTGTCATCCACTTATTTCTGAGACTGGATTTGAATTTCAGTGCAGTGTGACTGGAGCACAAGTCAATGCAAGCAGCTCAGGGCCCAGCACTCCTTGGTATTAAAAGTCTTCTGTGTAATTAGCTATGATGTGTCAGAGCAGTGAGGAAAAGTACAGGGCCAAGTCAGTATGAAGGCTGAACTGCATCTTGCCCTCGGGAAGACACAGGAGCGTGAAGAAATGATTAAGTGCTGGGCTGCTGCTATTTGTCTGTTTGAGCAGCTAAATGAATTGAGTAACAGAAACGTAACGTGATGGCACAGACTTGCCCAGTGGCATTGAACTTATCAAAGGACTTGGAGCCCTCCTGACATTTCCTGAGACAGATGCTGAATAATATAGGTTGATATTTTTAAAGAGGTTTTATGTCCAAATATCCCTGGAATTCAGTGATGAGGGACATTGTCATTATCCAGACTTTATTAAACTGTGGAGCAGACAAGTCATATTCTCTTACTGCATCTAAGAAGCCTCGTTTGAAGAGCTGCAAAACACTGCCCGTCGCAGTTGTAGGATCGTTACGGCTCAAGCCACGACGGGCAGGTTCTGGAAGGGGCCTCGCTCTTCCTTGTCTAGAGAAGAGTTTATGAGCGGGACACTCTTCATTTACTTCTTTTTCTTCCTGCCAGTCCCAGAGTGCTCTGCAGAAGAGGCAGCCCTGAAGCTCAACACCAGAGCTGGCCTCACTTCTGAGTGCGTTGCTGGTCTCTGTGCCTTACCCTGGCACGGGAGAAAATACCTGGTGCCAAGTGAGCAGCCAGTGATGTGAATGGGAGGAGGTCAGGGGAACAGCCCTGCCCTGAGACCGTGGATGCTTCCAGAGCAAGAAGCTCCTCCCTCACTTATAGTCCAAGCTCTTAGGAAGAGCAATTAGTACAGAAAAGATGTATTTTTTTTTAACATTTCTTAATAAAAATATAAAGACTGACATGTACAGATACACTTTTACCAGCAAGCTTGTTATTGAAAATATGTCTTAACTACAGCATTTGAAAAGAATCCACCACCAAATCCACTTAAATAACACCCCACCCTTCCCATTGCTATTTTCCCCATAAGGAAAGTGGTCAATGCTTCTGGATCTGATCTGAATCCCACTCTAGCAAATGGAAAAAACAAAGTGAACTTTGGATGAGTTTATATAGAAACTGGGCAGGAATCAGGGCTTTGCATTCCTGTGCTGCTTAGATAAATGTTTTCAGACTGGAGAGTGCTTGAGCACAGATATTGTGGCAGGCAAATTTACTGTTTATATATGGTAAATCCATTTATTATTTTCAATTTTGGATGAAAATATTTAAAAAGTTGTGTCAGTAGGAGTCAATGAGGTTCTCATTTTTAAGGCTTTCTAAGAACTCTGTTGACCAGAAACTTTTGACTATAATATTGTGAGACGTAGGTATTACATTTTGTTCACACTGAACTGTTTGCTGTGTCAACAGAGCTTTTCTCATGGCTCAGAGCGTGGTCCCTGGGACAGAGCGGGGACTTAACCCAGCTTTCCCAGCTTGTAGGGGTGTGTTCCCACTGAGTGGGAACTATCAGTTGCAAGCACCTGAATATCACTGAGCGTCTAGGTCGTGACTGTTAGTGTCTCTACTGTTACTTGAGCGCGGTGCTACTCCTCTGCCTCTCTTACTGAGAATAATCACATTTGAAATACCCAGGTACTGTGTTAGTGGTAAAACACCATATCACATGATGTCTGCAAGCTGAACATAGTTCACTTTTCTTTAAGATACTTTTGAGAAGTACAGATTATTTTTGATGTATAGTTTTGTTTCTGTTGTTTGTGATTTCTTTGTTGGTGTTTGAGCCTAGATAGGAAAAATCTGCATTGAAAACTGTATGAAATTCTATGGTGTGAACATCACGTACAAGCTCCTGTCTCCCAATGTGAGCTGCTATGCTGTGGGCATCCTTCAAGGCCGAGAAGACAAATATGGAAGCCTTTATGTGAATGATTCCTCTGTGCTACACAGACCTGAATGCAAGGAAATACAATACACTGTTCAAGCTACGGACAGGCAGAGCAGGAAACACGCCAAGACCCTTCTCACCATTGTATTGGAAGGCTCTCGTAAGTACCTGAGTACTTGGAACAATTTGCTTCCTTATGTGACTTTTGCCAGTGTTAGGTGGTGCATTAGTAGAGTCATCTATTAACTTGATGACTTGAGCAATGGAAATGAGCCTGAGCTCATTTGGGTCTGGATACAGAGCCAAAGGTTTCTATATTTGGAGTTTTGAGTCAAACTTATCTGTAGTAGATTTTAGAGTAACTAATGTATGTAAAAGTGATATATCTTGTACAATTCCTGATGTTCATGACGACACTTACTGTGGAAGGGTATTGCTATGTGTCATTTGTTTTGTATTTCACATATTCACACGGAAGAATATATATGAAAACACAATTCCTCTGCATAAAAATATGTATTCAGCCATCTCTTCTCATCCCTTCTTCCTCCACATTGTCACTTTTGAAAATTTTTGGAAGATTCTTGTAGCCTTTGCACTGTCTTATTGAAAAGTTGATAAGAGCCTAGAGAGAAAAGTTCTGTAAGAACCATGGCAGAGGACTGCACCAGAAACCTGTAATCCTTTCTTTCAGTCTGCACTTACTGCAGATGTGTAAAATTCTACCTGGCAATAGCTCCGGGTCCCCTGTGTCACCCCATGGCTCTGTTACCAAGTGGGAACAGGCTTGGGAAGAAGCAGCAAAGTCTGCAGTGACTTTCCTTTTTGCTAGAGCTGAAGTCAGAGGTAATTAGACATAATTAACTTTTGGCCACTAGTGTATTAGCCCAGACACTAAATGTTTGCCATGAGTTACAAGGTTTTGTGCAAAACCATAAATACCCAGCACCTCTCTTTTTCAGTTCTTAAGCTATTAGTGCATTCTCACAGGTCCAGCTATTTTCAACCTGCCCTTAAGTAAAGATGAAAATGCCATCATCATCATACTGTTTATCTGTTATTTCACAGAAGAAAAACCTCTGGTCTTTCCTTTAGTTGTTATCTCAGCTTATTGATAGTTGGGTCAGTGTGTACTCTTCCTTCCTGTCTTCTCCCAAGGGAGGATTTTGTCCTTCTGCCTCGCGCTGCCTTGCCTGTGTGTTCCCCATCCCGTACCCTTCTGACAGCGTGCTCTCTTCCCCACAGTTCTCAAAAACAAAGAGGGCTGTCTTGACTCTTGTGCTGTAAGCAAGAACCGTGCTGAGTGTGAGGAGTGTGGAGGCCTGGGAGTGTTGACAGGAAGATGCCAATGGAGACAGGGGAGTGGAAAAGGTATGTGCTGGTTGTGTGAAACCAAACTTCTGTTTTGCATTATCATGCTTTTCATTTTGGATATGCACCTATTTATTCTAGCTGGACAACGTGATATTATAAACTGCAGAGAAGTTGTAGTTAAAAAGATAATAGCAATGCCCAAATGAAACCTTCACTAGAAAGAAGAAAGGTTAAGAGGGAACAATCATTCTTAATTTTTCCCCAGTGATGTTAAATACAACATATAAAATACAGGATGCTATTTTCCTGCTATTGGGTTTGCACCATTGTAACCAGAATGAGTAGCTTATTGCATGCGAGATAATCTGCCAACATGAATGGAGTTTAGAGCGTACCAGTAAACCTGTGAGCAGATACGACTGGACAAATGCAGCTAGCCCAGAAGCAGCCTCTGTGCGTTCTGCAGCCTGCAGTAGCGTTCTACAGCATCTGGCAGGCCATGGTGCTCTTGACTGTTCCAGAGAAATGCTCCGTGTTCATGCTTGATGCCTCCAAACTGCATATATATCACAAGTTCTTGTCAACTACCTGTAACATTCATATTCAAGCATGTGTGAAATTGTGTGGAGATACCCTTGGTTGTGAAAGCCACCCTTCACTCTCAAAATTGTCTGCCAGCTGTTTTCAGGTACTATTCATTGTAACTCCAAGTGATGTGCCTGAAAGGGCTGTCAAATGCACAAAGCAGAAATCACAGTGCAAGATACATTCATCTACACTCTGCCACATTCTTCCCAGTTTCTTTTAGGTATTGCCTTGCCTGCTGTTTTAGCAGATGGTGAAGTATTCATGGATAAAATCCATAGATGTTTATTTAAAGAATGACCTGTGCGTTGGTATCTCAGCAAGCATAGAGAATGCACTAAGCTTTTCTTCAAAGCCTTATGATGTTTGTACCGCTGTCTGTTTCTGTGTTGACAGGAATCACTACAAACTATTCCACGTGCACACCGAGCATCAAGACTTGTCCGGACGGCACCTGTGATGTGGTTGAGAGCAGAGATCTAGCAGTGTGTCCCCAGGACTGCACAAGTACGGAAATGTCTGCGGGCTGGTTTTTTTCGTGTCACAGCTGATCACTGTTCCCCGAGTTGTACTTTCATGATATTGTGTGTTTTTACCAGCTCAGCATTGACATACTTTTATTTAAATTATGAGAGTTAAGGTTACAGGAACTAAGCTTGGCCTCTCTGAAGCCAGTCAACCACCACCTATTGGCTGATACTCAGTAACAGAAAAAATGAGATTTTCTCAGTTAATCCCTTCCAGCTCCAACTGTTAATTTTCAGCTGCTGTTGTTCTACTGTGTTCTAAATTACTTTTATCACAAGGAAATATTTCATTAGAGGGCATAAAGTACAATCCTC